>OZ025290.1:406989003-407179003 GCA_964019185.1 Maratus speculifer | reverse complement strand
TATCCAGTTCTTTGCAGGATGCTGTATATCATTTTATCGATACATTTCTTAGTAAACTAAATGCAGTTCATCGTAAAAAGGCATAACATATTTAAAAACCCCCTTTAAGTAAATTACACACATATTCAATACTTTTCCAAGAACTTTTGTGTAACAATTAGCATTTATATAAACCATATAATATGCATACATCTAAATGAATCTTAAAAGCATATATCATAATTAAAATGCATTTCATCCATCCAACAGCCATCTTCCATAATATACAGGACTTCGGGTAGAATATACTATTCGAAATCTTTTGTGTGTCCCTATAAATGCTATGCACTAGTATTATGAATGAAATAACTCGTATTAATCCTCAGCAATGTATATCAATTTGATTATATATGAAATCGTTTACCATAAAAAATATGTCTCAAATAATTCTCTTATTATTATGTATTGGTATTCTTTTGTGTGGCCCTGTAAATGAATAATAACTATTCTTTTTATTGTTTATTTTATAAAATGTACATTTTAATGCACTTTGTAGATACATATAAATTTGAAGATGTTTGACAGGGTGCAACATCGTTAAAATTCATTTGAAACGATTTTACCCTATAGGACATAATGCAATGGAAAATTTTTTTACTATCCCTGTAAATAAACTAATCATGGCAGAACCTTAATTTTCAATAGGGTTCGTGCTCAGGTAACCACCATTAACATCCAAAGAATTTATGACAATCAGAGTGTATTTACGAGAGTTAGAGTGCGGACAGACGACCGAGACAGACAAACCAAGTGCATAAGTACTTTTCAACTTTGTTGGAAAATGCTAAAAATAAAAAGTATAAACATGTAAATAAACTAAAGAATTTTTTTAAAAAACGATATACAGAGTAAAATATTAAATTTATTAACATTCCAAAAACATACATAAAAACAAAGCCTTCAATTCTAGTGTTAAAAAAATGTTAAAATGAAGTAACTCTTTTAAATAAAAGTTATTATTATAGTTAAAACAAAGTTGGAAGTTCCAATCATCATCCATGTTGTGGACGTTAACTACATCAACATACAACTGTCGGCTACTGTAAGCCTTTTTATTGTGGCGATGTAGTATTTTCTATCTCTAATGACATTTACAGTAAGGGGACTGGTATCCTGCAAAAGAGAAATTTTTCCTTCCGGTAGGATCAAACTCCTTATCCCCTGATCCATTGTTCATTACTCTGCTTTCTACTGTGACTAACCACATAAGGGAGAAATATGAAAGAATTTATCGAATTCGATGACTGGACCAAAACGAGCCATGTGCTGAAACCTGAAAACTGCCACAGTAGACTCAAGTTCACCTAAAAAATAGATAAAATAATCAATCATATATGAAGTATTGATTACAACAGAACAATTTTCAAATTGTTTAAATTTCATTAGCCTATAAAACTAATATATAACTACATATAATTTTTTAATGATAAGTACATATGGTGATATGCATAATATCAGTTAGGATTTCATAGCATTAAGTTTCTGTCAATCGATTATAGATAGTTATTTTATTGCAAGTAATTGGTAAAAAGCAAAGGTACTCGAGTATTAATGCCACCGCAGCAGAAGTGACTCTATATCGGCCCATTTTCCACCAAAATCTGATATGTTACTTTGTTTTAGGGATGCGCCGAATAGTGATTTTGCCTGAATACTGAATATTCGGCCAACAGCTAAACTGAATACCGAATATTCGGCTAGCCAAATAGTAATTGTTGGGCCAAATGCCAAATATTCGGCCAGCCAAATAGTAACTATTCGGCAGTATACTGAATATTCGGCTTTCCAAATACTTTTTATATTTCAAAGTTTAAAAGTATTAAAATGTTACTTTTTAAAACAATTTTACATGATATTTAATAAGAGAAATTTATATTTTGATAAATAAGAGCTTTTTATAAGAAATTCGGTATTGAAAAAAATCTGTCTTTTTTTTATTTAAGAAGCATAATTATGAGACTTTTTCAATTAGTAAAATTTTAAATTTCATTTCTTTTACGAATTGAAACAAACATTTTGAAATCAAAGATAAATAATGAAAAAATAGTTGAAGAAAAACTGTACAGTCTCATATTTATTCTTTTTAAATAACTCAAGGCAGATTTTTTTCAAAATAAAGTATAAATACTTTCAACTTAATTCTGAATAAAGGAATGTCTAGCTCATAGTTCTTTTCTTATGAATAGTGGCATTTTCCATCCTTCCCATCGTATCATATTTTACAGAAATCAAAACATGTGAGTTGAAAATATGAAAATACAGTTATGGTATCTTATTTATTGTTAATGCAACAAACAAAAACACAAGTTTGATCTAGAGTGAGATAAAGTACAATGTATTTATGATTCAATAAGTTGATTATGATTATGATTTCATAAACAAAAAATTGTCTGCCTTGATAGCTATTACTAATCTCAAAAGTTTTCCTTTCTTGTTTAAGGACTTTTGGGAAAGCAAGAAACAGATTATTTACTAAATAGAATTTAGGAACTTGCATCTGCAGTTGCATCATTTATTCCTAAGGAGAATTCTAATTTTAATCCTTCTCATGATTAATTTTCTTAAGTTAAACTTTACAAACAGCAAATAAATATTGTAAAAACATTCTATATTATTTAAATATTATTTTATTTCTTATTATTTTAAATATATTAATAATCTGACAGTTAAAAGTAGAAATTGTGAAAAGTTTTTTTTTAATGTATTTTAAAAGGCTTTATTAAGTATTGGATTCAGCTGAATACTTCGATATTCGGCCAAACCGAATATTCGGCAACATGGCTGAATACCGAATATTCGGTACATCCCTACTTTGTTTTTAAATATAGTGTTTTGGATTTCGAAAGTGTTTTAATTTTAAATAAAGTGTTTTATTTTATGATTTGTCGCAAAAAATTTAGGTGTAGATTAAAAATCGCCAAATCTGTAACTGCAGAGGCCTTAATACGTAAATACCAAGCAAAGATAATTTTAACACTTCAGAATAATAAAATTTAGAATTGTGATCTATTGTGTAAATAAATATAGAATGTATTCACATCAATAAAGTATTTTGGAAAGGAAAAAGATAAAATCTAGTAATGAATATTGAGCAGAGGTAATTCATTTGTGAAGTGTTAAGGTGCTTTTTAGTACAGAATATGTCCAATCCAGCGATCTACGATCAGGAGGAATTTTATAGAAATATATACAAATGATTTTGATTTTAACAATTAATTCTGTCATAATTCCCTTAGTTACATAACTTTCACTACAAATAAAAAGATCCATATGGCTACTTTCACAAAATCAATCTCAGATAAATGTGTATCATTTATTCAAGGGCGATTCTGTTCTGAATTTTATTCAGATTTAAAACTTCCAATTCTTATTTTATTTTATTTATTTTTTTAACCCAAAAATTATTAGAAAACCCAAACTTTCATCAAAAAAATCATGATATGAATGCAAATTTTGTCAAAAGATTGCAAAATAAACACACATTAAGTCACAAAATAATGAAAAAACTGCAAATTTTTTCAAAAGGTTGCAAAAAACTCAAATTTTATCAAAAGATTGCAAAACAACCACAAATTTCATCTAAAGATTGCAAAACAAACATTCTGTCAATAGGGGCAGAACTCCCCCCCTTCCCCCAAATTTCATTGAAAGATTACAAAAATTTCCCCAAAAGTCACAAATAAAAAATACAAATGTCATCAAAAGATCACGGAATATATGAGAAATATATGAAATTTTTTTTTACACCTACGTAATACAGAATTTTCCTATAAATACACTGTAAAATTTTCATGTGGATTGGGAGAAATGTTGGGAGTAGAAACAATTTTTGCACCCCTGGATTTTACTTATCATATATATTAATTAAAGCAGTAGCCAAAAAAAAAGTCAGCATATTTAAAATGGTCTCTACGCATACGTGCTTGCACTGAAATCGCTCCGAACCAATCGGAGGAGAGTGTAGTTACTGTCTGTAAAAGCATTTGCAAAGCGCGTTTGTAAATATGGGATAAGAATAAGACTGCATTTTTGCTGACACTGTTTAATGCAATGCTATAAAAATTATATTTTTTTCTTTACTCATGTTATAATGATAGAAATACATTGTTTTTTTCACTTTACGTAAGTTATTTCATTTCCATCTGTATTCTTTTTTCATGTTAAACGCTATTCCCTCCTTCAAACTTTGCAATGTTATTGCCGGCAATCTTAGGCTTAATTGTAGAAATGTTTCATATATATGAAATTGAAACATTCAATAATAGTTAATGATTAAAGTGTTTATTTACGTTCTTGGCCGATAAATCATTTTATTTTAAATTTATATTAAGTATATACAAAAAAAAGGCTGGAAATCACATTGTTTTTTGTTTGTGTTTTGATGGTGCGATTTTCGGCGGATATTTTGACTTCATGGATGTAAACAGATTCGCAAATAAAAATCACTATTTATTTTTTGCTTCAGTTTATCATACTCATGTCAAAAAACGGTGATTTTTTTCCCCCTTATAATTTCATTTTTGAGCAAATTCATAAGGTTTTGGAAGTATTTACATTACATTGTTTTCGCCGAATAATAGAGAATTGCATATGAAATGAAAATAATCCCAGTTATAAACAGCTTTGTAAATCATTAATATTTCTTTAATGTTTCACTTTCTTTTTGTTGACTCGAAGTTCCCTTTTTTAAAAAAGTGTTCTCGTGACAAAATTTGCTGTTTTTTTTGAGAAGGAGGAGGGAATATTTGGATGAAATTTGCTATTTTTTTTCCCAATCGCTTGATCTTGATCTCTTAACAATGTTTTTCAAAAAATATGAAGATCATTATAATCAAGAAAGAAAAATAAAATTATCAGAAGAGATCCCTCTTTTTTGCATAGCATTCAATCATGATATACAATATAGAAAATACTTTATCGGCTAAGAACATAAACACTTTAATCATTAACTATTGAATGTTTCAATTTTACATTAAGCCTAACATCACAAGGTTTGAAGGAGGGAATAGCGTTTAACACAAAAAAAGAATACAAATGAAAATAAAATAACTTATGTAAAGTGAAAAAAGCCAATGCATTTCGATCATTATAAGATAAGTAAAGAAAAAAAAAATATAATTATCATAACATTGCATTAAACAGTGATAGCAAAAATGCAGTCTTATGCCATATTTACCAAGGCGCTTTGCAAATGCGTATACAGAGAGTAAATACAGTCTTCTCCGATAGGTTGTCAGATTTCTGCGCAAGCGCGTATGCGTAGAGACCAGTTTTAGCTGTGCTGAAAAAAGATTGCTACTGTTTTAAGTATGTACTGTTTACCAATATTTGTGTTTTTTGAAGTACCTAGACAAAATTAAAGTATTTTCACGATCTTTTGACAAAATTCACGTCTTTTATGATACTAGGAGAAAATTATTCGTATTCTCAGGGATTTTCGGTGAAATTTGTCGTTTTTTCTCACTATCTTTCGATGTAATTTGCCGTTTTATCAAATTTATTCTTTTTTCGTGCTTTTTTTGTGAAATTTTACATTTCTTTCGTTATTTTTAGAGATTTGTCATTTTTTTCACTTTTTTTTGCACAAATTACCTTTTTTGTGATCTTTTGATGAAATGTGCCTCTTTTTTCAATCTTTTGGCAAAATGTGTTGTTTTCTCACAATTTGTTTATCAATATTTGCGTTTTTTTGAAGTACCTAGACAAATTTAAAGTATTTTCATGATCTTTTGACGAAATTCATGTTTTTTTATGATACTAGGACAAAATTATTTGTTTTCTCGGGGATTTTAGGTGAAATTTGTCGTTTTGTTGTCACAATCTTTCGATGTAATTTGCCGTGTTATCGAATTTATCCTTTTTTCGTGATTTTTTTCTTTTTTTTTTGGTTATTTTCAGAAATTTGTCATTTTTTTCACCTTTTTTTTTTTCCAAAAATTACCTTTTTTGTGATCTTTTGATGAAATGTGCCTCTTTTTTTCATCTTTTGACAAAATGTGTTGTTTTCTCACAATCTGTTTACCAATATTTGCATTTTTTGAAGTACCTAGACAAATTTAAAGTATTTTCATGATCTTTCGGCGAAATTCATGTCTTTTATGATACTAGGACAAAATTATTTGTTTTCTCAGGGATTTTTGGTGAAATTTGTCGTTTTTTTCTCACTATCACTGTAATTTGCCGTTTTATCAAATTTATCCTTTTTTCATGATTTTTTTTTTTTTTTTTTTTTTTTTTTTTTTTTTTTTTTTTTTTTTTTTTTGAGAAATTGCTATTTTTCGTTTGTTTTTTGAGAAATTTGTCTTTTTTTTTTTTTTTTTTTTTGCTATTTTTAGCTAAATTTACCTTTTTAGACAAATTTTATATGTGCTTTTTGAGATCTTTGGACGAAATTCGCGTCTTTTATGAAACCTGGATAAAATTTGTCATCTTGAGGTCTTTCGGTAAAGTTTATCGTTTTCTCGAGTTCTTTTGATGAAATTTGTCATTTTGTCACAATTTTTCAATGTAATTTGCCGTTTTATTGAAGATCTTTTTGCAAAATTTGTTGTTTTTTTGCTAAATTTATCTTTTTTGTGATTATTTGATGAAATTTGAGGCTTTTTTTTCCAATCCTTTGACGAAATTTATTGTTTACTCACAATCATTTGTCAAAATTTGTTGTTTTCTCACAATATTTTGAATTTCTTTCATAATATGTTTACAAATTTGCCATTTTTTAGAGATTTTTTTGTCAAAATTTGCCTTTTTTTTTTAAAAAAATTTTCATAGAAATTGCCATTTTTTAGATGTTTTGGCAAAATTTTAATTTTTTACAATACTTTCGCGAAATTTGTTTTATTTGAGATACCGAGACATTTTTTTTTTTTTTTTTTTTGCAGTTTTTTGACAAATTTTTTGAAGAAATTTGTTGTTTTTTGCATTCTTTTGATGAAATTTCTGTTTTTTTCCACATCTATTTACAAAATTTGCAGGTGATTTTTTTTTTTTTTTTTTTTGGGGGGGGGTGGTATTTAGATGAAATTTGATATTTTTGTGATTATTTGCATTTTTTATGGGTACCTAGACAAATTTTGGTACATAGCAAATGATTTCTAGCATTTAAAAAAAAAACTAACAGTTGAAAAATAATCTTCAAACATTTTCAAGAGTCTGTGACGTGTGTCGCAGTGTTGCACCGATTCTGTGCCCGGGATCATGTCATTTTGGTGTTACGTTGGTAAATGGAAAAGCATATGTGCAGTAAATTAACGAAATTTGTGGGGTTTTTTTTCTGCAATAATTTTAAAATATTCAGTCTTTTCCTCCCACAGTCACAATTAACATTTTTTTTATCATCAGAATTAAATAAATTCCATAATAATTTAGTGATTTTAATAATAACTTTATATTTAAAAAAAAAAAATGCACAACAGACTAAAAAAAAGTTAATGTGCTACTTTCTATCAAAACAAGTTACAAATAAAAAGAAATTTTTGAGTGGATTAAAAAGGATAACAATATCAAAAGACAAATCCCCCTTCCCCTCCCCCCCCAAGAGATATCTTTTGATATCATATGTCAGACCTCCTCGACCCTTAAATGAATACATATACATACTGTCCCTTAGCTTTAAGACTGATTTTCGTAACATCATAGTTTATATAGCTCCAAATAGTAGCAATTACGAATTTTTTGTGACAGTTGTCAGTCAAAGCAGTTGGCCTTCAATTGTCATAAATCGAAAAAACTGAAAAGCATCTTAATAGAAATCAATCTAGCTAAATATTGGTTTTAATAAAGCAGATTAAGAGAAGATCATGAGATTAACCAAAAGGATATTTCAAGGCATTATCAGTAATAATACTGATGGTAAAATTATGACAAATTTCAAGCAAGAAAAACTGTGGAATGAAGAATATTAGCATAATGCCTTACTAGCAGGGTTGGCAAGTTTTTGACATGCGACAGTTTTTGATGGTTTTAACCATGGTTTAAACCGTCATGTCAAAAACTGTCAAAAACCTATATTTATATGTAAATAAAAATATTTATTTACATATGTATATCTACATATATTAAGTAAAATTTATTTGCTTTTAATAAAGAAAATGTTTCTAAATATGACCTAGAAAAAATAAATTAAAATTTTTGAAGAAGCATTTTGAATAGTAAACATAATATTAGAAGGTTATAAACAAATGCAAATTTTTCTAGTCTGGTCTAAATTCTGATTTGGTAGAATTAGCCGAACAATTTTTATCATGCCCTGCCAGTTCTGCTGCAATAGAACAAATGTTTTCCAATTTTGGACTAATTCATTCAAAACTCTATTATTGGTAAGGAACAGAAAAATGTTCAAAACTGGTTATGTGCTACCGTATGCTACGTGGGCAAATGAATTTGATTATTGAACTAAATTTCTACTTTGATAACTTTCATTTGGATTGATTTTGATTATGTAATCAAATTAATTGGAAATATTTAATGAATGTTTTTTTAATTGTGTGTTTAATTAGATAATAATAAAAAAAACTACATAATATTTTGTACTATAGAAGTATTTCATAGATCAGTGTAATATTTTTTCTGTTTTGACTTTTACAATTGTTAGTTAGTTTTTCAGAAAAATCGGTAAATTTTAAATCATCAGTCATTTTTGGAATTTTTAACTAACATAAAGATAATAAAAAATTAACACTTTTCTATAATATCTGAATATCTATTTACAATATTCAGCCTATTTATTTACTACGCTGAAAAATAAGCTTATACAAATAGTTATTATTATTTTTTTTTTCCCACTGAATACTATAAATTTTTTTTAAATAACTTAAGTATTCAGTTGTTGAAAAATTACTTCTTGTCTTATCTTGATTTCAAAGTAGACATTTGTATTTGTACTACTATTAATATGTGTGTTAGGGAGGGGAGGGGGTTAGAGATAAAAATGGTTTATAATGATGCGTAATAATAATAAATATAAATATGCATTATATTTAAATTAAAATTAATCTACTGGATACTATGTATATAATGTGTATAGCATTAAAAAACATATATATTAAACACTATGTATCTATGTATTAAACACTTGTACACTAAGTGTCGGTATCAAGTTCGACACTTTTGAAAATCCTGTATTTGTAACACTTAACTTCTTCCTTATAAATATAAACTATGTCAAAATGCACACTAAATAACTTTACATTTTTTAAAGTATTAAAATAATAATAATAATAAACAGACAAGATATTTTAACATAATTTTTGGGTAAATATTTCTGCATCTCCATTTTGAGATAAAATTTCTGAGATTTGAAATTGTCATTTTTACCTTAATTTTTATTAATTAAAAATATTTTAAGACCTGCTAATTAACTATAATATAATTAAATTTCAACATAATGTATGGCAACTGTTACTAGTTTTAAAATTTGTTTCCTAAACAAACTCTAATGCACCGCAGCAGATTGTGACTCTGGGTTTTTGACGGTTTTAATCGGTTTAAACCTTTGTCATGTCAAAAATACAACCCTGCTTACTACCCCCCCCCCTCCTCAAAAGCACAATGTTTGCCAAATTACCAAAAAGTTCGTTCTGTAAATTATTTTTTATTGCCAAAATCCTTTTAGATAAATCGATCAAGATGTAATAATACACCTTGAGTTTATTCGGAAAATTAAATTTTGCTTTAGTAAAAGTACTAACTAAAAAACAAATAAGTGACTAATGGCAAAAAAATATATGAAGGAGAGAAGAACCAATTTGGATGAAGATTACCTAAAAAATGATAGTGAAAATTACACTTTATATGATAACTTACATTTCTTTTTCAGTAATGGCAATTACCATAGTAAATAAAACTACCAAAATATAAGAAATAATACTAAAATGAGCTAATTTTAATCTAGATTAGGTTTTGGATAAGTTTAATTAGCAAACCACATCAAATTTGCATTTTGAGAAAATTTTTTGTGTGTTATATCACTAAAATTACTGCGAGTTGTTCAAAATGTAACGTAAGTTATTATGGAATGATCCTATTGTTTATTTGTCAGGGAGAGACTAAAATAAAGTCAATTGTTGACAAGTCAATAAGAATAACTTTTCAACTTTTGATTTAGCAAGGAAGTTTTTAATGCATCCTACAACCGTGTTTGAAGTTTTCGATCTTTTTCGGAGATTAGATTGTAAATATTCAGGTTGTTCCTAAAATCCTACAACAAACTTTATATCAGAATAATATGACCAAGGCAAAAGGAATTTTAACAAGAAACAATATCGCAATTCATTTAAATATATTGCATGAGAAACAAGCTAGAACTAAATTTTTTATTTACAACTTTATCACAAATGAAAATATTTTAACGAGATTTATTTCATATTAAATTTGTTTCTGTTAAAAAATGTGATAATATAATTGAAAATGACTTAACTTTGATCATTAAATTAAAAATACACGCTGTAATTAGTGAGAATAAATTCCACAATAGAACACGAAAATATAACGAACTTAGAAATTTAATTTAAAAAATGAATACTAAGAACAAGCAAAATATCAATTTGCTTGCTAAACAATTATTCATGTAAAACTTGCACATACCTTGAAGTTTCACAATGATAAGTTAGCTATTTGATAAAGAACAACAAATATCTTCCTTCTTTCTTCTGCATTCGCCTCGCCCGCCATTTGTTTACGCAATTGAGTTGAGTTGGACGTTCATTTTTCCGGAGGAAGGAACCAAACCGAAAAATATATTCTCGTAACAGGTCGCTGTATTCCCCCTCATTTTCTAGAGCGCTTTCCCATAATTTCGTTGTGCAATTTATTTAAAAATCTCTGCAAATAAATGCGAACACGAGAATTCAGTTTCAATAACTATAGTCTATTCTGTAAATCTAATCGAAAAATCAAGTTATAATTTCTCGCAATTCAAACGATTAATTATAGTAAAATACCGTTTAATCACCAAGAAAATCTTAGATTAGAAATTCTCGGACATTTTGTCGATTTGGTTTATTTCTGCAGCTTATACGCATAACTCCGATATCTATATTTCTAGTTCAGGGATTTAGAAAGTGACTACTTATTCGTTCTAGTTGAAGGCGGTATATTTTTTTTTTCAGTGTACAGTATTTTATGTTACAAAAACAAGAATTCATGTAATATATACACGGCTGAAGTGTAAGTCAAAAAATCTTAAATTTTACTAAGAATTATCAAAGAATACACCTTTTTATTTAGCTGTAACCCGGTTTACTGATAAAATTTTAGGTAAATCTCTATAAATATTAGTAGATTCTTTTGTAAAATTAAAAAATTCAGTAGTTTTTCAAAAACTGCATTTGTGGATTTACTTCATTTTTTGGATAGTGATCAGATAAAATTTTAGTAATCTTTCAGTTCTCTCTAATTTTACATCTATAGTATTTATCCTTTTTTACAGTTTAGTTGCATGTACAACAGTTCTGAAACACGCCACAACTTCAATTCTCAGATTATTGAGGATACTATTAGTAGAATACTTTGTTGAGCTACAAATTGCTGTAGCTTTACAGATTTTTTTTTTTTTTTTTTTTTTTTTTTTTTTTTTTTTGTAGTGTCCAGATAAAATTTTAGTAAGCATTCAGATTTCTCTATCTTTACATCTCTAGAATTATATATATATTTCTTTTTTTTTGTGAAAAAATTTGAATATATGATGTGATTAATTCGTTTACTTAAGTAAAGTAAAGACATTTAGCTATTAAGAAGTAAAGTCAAGATGTAAAAAGAAATAAAACAGATTAGTTTTTAGATTTTAAAAAATATATATACATTAAAGATCCACATACGTGGGCCAGTATAGCGAAAAATATAAAGAAATGTTAAATAAGCTAAATTTCTTTGTAAAATCACCATAAAAAGAAAATATCTTTTTATGGGGATTTTACAAAGTTATTTAACTTATTTATCTATTTATCGATTGCGGCGTTTTTCAATATAAAGAAATGTGTCTATTAAAAATAATAAGGTTGCTTTATTAATGAAAACATGATTTTGTATAATGTTTACAATAAGATCTTATACAATGTAACGAGATTGGACTTTGCCGCATATACTCGCTTATAAGTCGAAGAATTTCCGACAATTTTCTGGGAAGCAAATTGGGTGAGGGGAGATCGAATTATATGCGTCAGTTAAAAAAGCAAAAACAAAAATTCCGAGTGTTGCAAAATTCCTTTTTTTATATGTATGAATAATAAAAGAATAAATAAAATATACAAATAAAAATAATTTCTCAAATTTCTGTGATTTGTTATTGTTTTTTAGTACATTTTTGTATTGACAAATGTAATCTTTGGTTTTCATTTTGTGCAAAATTGAAGTAAAAATTTATGGGGTCGACTTATACGCGAGTATGTATGGTAATTATATTTTTTTATGTAATTATTTTAAATAATTCACGGTTTAGCTTGACGCGTGAATAATTTTATATCTAATAGTTTTATGCTTTTCAGTCATTATGCAAAATATTTACAAATTTAATTTTTGTCAAGAAATATATTTACAAAATGTGCAAAAAATAAACAAATTAAATTATATACCAATTGTTCTCCTTTATTAAAAACAAAGCATATAATTTTCACGTAGTACAATAAGAGCTATGTGCACATTTTGTTAATGTATTGATAACCAATAAAAGTTTATACGACATTAATGTATGTTTACTCCTAAAGCATTATTTTCAAAGAAAAAGAAACATTTTTAAATGTCTAACAGATAAATCCTAAAGGTATTAGCAAACACATGTCTAATTGAGATTTTCGCACCAATCCGATTCTTAGAAAAGAATAGTTGAAGCGAATGTTATTTACGCATTATTTTTAAGCTCTTTGTTTCACATTATTGGTTTCGAAAAACGTGTCTTAAGGCTAAAAAAATAAGCATTCATTAAGCTTTGTTTCTGAGTTTTATAAATGAGATCTAAAAAACGTGAATATAATGTTGGTAAACAGTGGTATTTAAACTTTTAATCCACTCACTTTCAAAATATAAACGTTAATTTCAGATTTTTTTATTGATTTTCTTAATCATGATTTGCCTAAATAACAAGCATAATAGAAAATAAAAATAAGAAAAATTTACCAATAAGAAAAAGTTCCTCAAGATTTTTTGCTCTGATTTGGGATTGTTATTTAAGTGGAAAATGACTGTTAAGTTCCTTCTATTAGTTGCTGAAATAGTAAAATCAACAACTGAATCTTTATAGGTAAAGAAGGTCATTTACACTTTATGGAAGCGATTTTGAAAAAAAAAAAATCTCTTCATGAGTGTCGCATTCTTTGCAATTACTTGATTCTATTACAAAGTGTTAGATCTTAGCTGTAGATTTGACTTGAACATTTTTTCGTAGTAGAATTTTCCCTAAGTATAATTTAGTCATTGTCCCTGTAATTGTTGCAAAACTTTCCAAGTCTTTAGTAGTGTGAAGTTCAGTTGATGTCCTTTTTGTTTAATGCAGGAATATAACTCTTTATAAATGAGTTCTACAATATTTTATTTATAATAAAGTGAATGTAACTCTAAGTAAGTTAGATTGTTTACTCATAGTTTATGTTTATACAGGGTGAGTCATAAATATTGAAACAATAGGCTATCTCCTTAAATATTGCGTTTAGACCCATACTTCCAATTGCAAAAACTCATAAAAAAATTTGAAATTTTTTATAAGATAAATTGCGACTCCATGGGGGGTCTAGTTGAAAAGTTACGAAAATTAAATTTTTATACGGCCCCCGTAGGACAAAAATTTCAATTAGGAAAACTTTCCTTATTCAGTCCTGAATAAGACACAAAAAGTTCCATCTTCATATCTCCAAAATTCGCAAAGTTATAGCCGTTTAAAAAATTCATCAGGTTTTAAGGGATTAGACACAAATTGAAATCCTCGCAATTCAAAACACAATGTTACTTTAACAGTTCCAGAAAACGCGTAAAAAGTCTATTTCTTGAGTTAGAATTCTGATTTTTTTTCTTTTTTTGTGATGGTTAGCCTTATAATTTGCTAAGAAAATCACATTCTAAAATTACTCATACAATTTATAAAAGTTTCATATGGTTAGTACTGGTTTAAATGGGACAATCAAAAATCGTTATAACTCGTAACATTATTTATCGGATTTCAATTTCTTTCCATTGAATTAAAGATGAAAATCTGATTTTAGTTTTGTTTCAAGGTTTTTTATATTAATTTTAAAACTATTAAAAATTTTTATTGAAAAAATGATATATCTTTTAAAAAAATCATATTTTCAAAAGCAAACATTTTTTTCAAAAGTAAACATTTTTTCAAATTTGTCGAAACAAAACTAATGTAAAAAAATCAAAAATGTCGTGTTTCAAGTTCTTTTTTCTTTTAAAAATTCTTAACATTTAATAATTTAAAGACAAGAAATAGAGGATAAAAAATTCATTATGCAGAAAAACAAAGTGTATTGTTTAAATGTCCGTCAGTTTTTTTTTTAAAATGCTTTTTCTAAGATACAAATTAAGTCTTTTTTTTTCTTTTTAAATTCACCTCTGACAACTTCAGGCTTTTTATCGTCCTCCAGAAGATGTTAGAAAATCTGTATTCTGGGCCCAGGTAGGGCCAGGACCAAGATGTTACTTTTTTCAGAAGATCTGCCAGGTCGGGCCTAGCGTACTTTTCATAAAGGAGGGGACTACTTTCTTCAACTTCGGTGCACTCTGGATGAAATTTTCAAACCCGGTCTCAACAAAACCCTTATTAAAATCACTGTGTTTGACTGACTTAATACGTGCATAAAATAAATAAAATTCGGCACAATTGAATTTTTTACGAAAAACATATAAGTTTTAAAAGCTTATTTTACAAAAAAAAAAAAAGAACTTTAATTTTTTTTAAATAGATTATTTAAAGGCTAAAAAATTTAAATACAATCAAACGAGTGAAAAAAAATCTGCCTATGACGGAATACTGTCTTAAACGGAAAATATGTTGATCCATGCAAAATAAATGCAATAGTATCTGAAAAGAAAATAAGCTCCAATTACCTCTTCTAGGGAGAGCATCTGTCTATAGAGTATTTTTTCTTTCCTATGTGATTCCGTCTTAAAAAGTTTTAGTGTATAACATTTTTCAGTCTCCAACGCAGGGGATATGGATTAACGATATTAAAATATAAGTGAAACATTTACATATAAATAGAGATTCGATGATAAAATAAATATATTACAACCTTTGGCGCTTCTTTAATAATAAAAAGTATAAATATAAAAAACGAAACGCTATAAAAGAATTTTTTAATCAGAACTCCTCCATAAGACACATTTTTTTCCCACGCCGAATTAAAAAACTATGTAGAAATTTTCGACTGAACCGGGTTTGATTTAAACTATTTTCCAGACCGGTCTTGGTTATGATGTTGACATTTTTTCAGGCCACGCCGAACTTTTTCCCCTATGGGTCGGTTTGGGACCTGACCTAGATATTTTGACCCGGGCAGACGTCTGGTATACCAATTTAGCGTAAAAACTATACGCTGCTATTTTATGTCCAAAGAAAAAGAGCTATCTTAAACCGATTTTTATTAAATTGCAATCTGTGAATGTTCCCTAACAAGCATTGAAATTGAGTCAAGAAATCACTTGTTTAGAGGCAGGGAAAAGGGGTGTAAGTCAGGAATTTTGGAGGATTTTGGGATTTAATATCTCTGTGGGATTTTTAGATACGGAGATGAAATTTGTTTTGTTCAATTTAGGAATGGTTAAGGAATAATTTCCTAATTGGGAATTTTGCCCTACAGGGGCCGTATAAAAATTTAATTTTCATATTTTTTCAAATAGACCCCCCATGGAGTTGCAACTTATCTTATCAGAAATTTCACCTTTTTTATGAATTTTTGCAATTGGAAGTATGGGTCTAGAGGCAATATTTGAGGAGATAGCCTATTGTTTCGATATTTATGACTCACCATGTATATATATAGAGAGAGAGTTATTCATTCATATTCATTCACTCATTACACATTCATAAAATATTTCAGAGATTTTCCATTGCATCCCTACGTGTATTTCACTGATTTTTCATTAGTTATCATTAGTATCTGTTCCTCTATTACCACATTGAATTGATTAATGAGAGTAAATGTTTTATGCAGAAAAAGTAAATTCGTGCTTTTTTATGAAACCGACATCAACAGAACTTCACAATTTCTTCACATTAACATAGTCTCCATTATTTTCACCTATCCAACTTCTATGTTCATAACAATGAAAAAACACAAGTTTTATTAATGAGTGTCCCCTTTTCACGAAAATCAGCGTTTAATTCAGCTGACTCTCACTCATTTTCTTCACTTAACTTATTAAATGAATTATTAAATGATATTTACACTGTAAAAAACCCGTTAAATTTACGGCAAAAGCTGCAGGCATAAATGTTACCAGCAGTTTTTGCCGTAAAAATTGCAGTAAAATTAGATGTAAAATTTTTTATTACATCTAATTTTACTGCAATTTTTACAGTGTATCAGTTTTTAGAACAGTAAAAATACTTTGGAAAGTTTCTAGCATATGTCGGCGAAAATTCATAAGACCGTAGTAAAAGGAAATTCTGCTACGATAAAATTTTCAAGACAGATCTATAAGGGCAAGAGACAATGACTTATAATATCAAACTGTTACAAAGCATATGGCATAATAATGATAAATTTGATTAAACATATGTTTGACTTGTCAAACCTGGTCATACTTAGATCGTTTTGTTCCTATGACTTTAGTATTAATTTCCTGGAAAAAAAAAGTCAATTTTGCTATTACGGGCTTTTGATGTCATCGATTTCTGAACTATTAGCAGACTAATTAAAGAATTTTTACTTTGCATTCACTTTAATGATACTTAAAAATTACGTCGAAGCATGAAGGGCTAAAAGAGTCTTAATCCACAATGGGGTGAGCCGAAAAAATCAAAAATTGATTTTCAATTCATAACACTTGTTGGAAAAGTTACGAATTCAAGAGACTAAAAATTGGGTCTACAAATAATAATAATAATAGTTTATACTTTCTAGTCGCCCAAGCGCTGTACAGTTTGCCGAAATGTTCACTAAATCACATTATTACAAAAAAAAAAAAAAAATAGCCTTCTCACGAACGTAATAGCTGAAATTCTTATGTGTTATAATAATAATAAAAAAAAAATACAATGTTGAAATATTATTTACATCGAACAACATCTTCCGGTCGCGCATTTGCTTTAAAGTTTGACAAGAATAACATTTTTACGCTAATTTTTCACCTTACACTTGTCAATATTTAAGTTCCTTATAACTTTAGAACACATGTGAGACTGGAAGATGTTGAACGATTTTAGTATTATTTTAGAATTACCGTTCGTTATTATAATACATATTTCAATTTTTAATTCGTGCAAAGTCTATTTTTTTAATGTAATAACGTGAATTTTTCAAAATTTTGAAAAACATTACAGCGCATGCGCAACCAAAAGATATAAACCATTTTTTTTTTTTTAACTTAATTACATTTTTAGCGGTATTACGAATTGAAAACGAGTTTTTGAATTTTGTCAGTCGCCCCTAATCCATAATCATAGTACAGTTAATCACGAAAGCTCAATAAAATCTCGATTACAAATATGCATTTTTAAGAACTTATAAGTTTTATGGGGATCTGATTTACATAAAATATACGGCATGTATTTCATTATAATTTCAAAATATTCCGGAAATTGACTCCCAAAATTTAAATATGTATTCGTCATTTTTTACATATATCCAAATTTTTCCCAAAAAATGTTCTCCAATAAATTTAACCACTATTAATTATTTCAAATACAGCTACTCATAATGGCAAAGTCGATTTAAAAACAGATTTTTAAAAATATTTATTTATTAAACACATTCTATAAAAGTGTCAGGTATTCCCAATAAAAATATCGGTATAAATAAAAATATATTTAGCCTTTAAACATAGTCTTTAAATATATTCATAAAATTTTCTGTTTTCTATTCTTTAATTTTTTTTGGATCAAATAACATATTTTCATAAGTTGCTTAAATGTTCTAGAAATTTTACGAACTTTCTCAAACAAACTGTTTTTAAGAAGTTGAAACCCATAAAATTTTCTAAACAAAAGATGAATTATCGTTATTTCAAACAACATTTATTTATCAATATGTCTTATAGTTTTTAGTTTTAAAACAATATTTTATATGTATTTAGCATAGACTATATTTGATTAAAAATAATCTGTTTTCTAAATTTTCAAGCTTAGTATTCATTTTTATTATTTTTTTTCTGCTGAAAAATAATAATCATTCTACCAACTTGCTTTGAAAAGTGTTTTGAAATATATTCTTTCAAAATATAAAATTGTGATTTCATGTAAAAATTGCTTGTGTTTTTACTTCATGATGATATTTTTTAGAAAATATGTAATACGTCTTTTATAATTGGAATACTTAAATAAAATATTTTTTAATACAAATAACAACTGAAATGTACAACAAAAATTAGAAATTATTTACTGAAGTTAATTTATTCCTTTAAAAGTTTGTTTTCAATTTATAATTAAAGCTTGTAAAAACAATTGTGATCGTTCGAATTAAAAAATGATAATGTCTTTGCATGAAATAATGTTATAGATTGTTTTTCGTCTGTCCAGCTCAGTGGTAGAGCAATGTTGTGTAGTATTCTTGGCCATGGTTTGAATCCAAATCTAAATTTTTTATCGATGGCGGGATAAATAGCAATAAGGGAATCATGCTTTTTACATAAGGGATTATTGAAGACATTTCCATTTGCTCTGCAATTGCAAAATTTCCAACTTATAAGAGTTCAGTAGCACCAGGTAAAGTTCTGATAGCTCAATATTAGCTCAATTGACACGCAAAGCCAATGAAATTTGTTTTAATCCAGACATGAGCTTTTTTACATTCTGTTAGTTTCACGCATTGCGCAGAAGAAATTAGCATTTATAAATTAAAAAAAAAAAATTGAAAAAGCTTATACCATTTCATAAATTTACACACCTATATATATTGCAAAAAAAAGTTGCCAAAATTAACTTATACGAGATTAATTTCGTTTTAACAATATTCCTAAATTATTCCAGATTATTAAAATAAAATCCCAATATTAGATCTAATCTATTAATCTTTATAGTAACGATATAAATTCTTATTTCGACTTAAAAATATTTATCCCGATACGAATAAATCTAAAAAAATGGCTCTAAATTAATGCATTCTTAAATAAACTTTTTTTCTTAAAAATCCTAATTTATTCATAGTGAATCATAAATAACGAAACAATCGATTATCTCCTTAAATATTGCCCTTAGGCACATATTTAAAATTTCAGAGTTTCATAAAAAAGGTGCAAAATTTGATAAGATAAGTTGCAACTCCTTGGGGATCTACTTAAGAAAAAAATGTTAATTTTTTAAACAACCCCCGCAAGTTAAATGTCTGATTAGCAAATATTTCCTTATACATTTAAAAAAAAAAAAAAAAAAAAAAAAAAAAAAAACCTTGCTATCTATAGATTTTACAGATATATTAAAAACTATTTTTTCCACCATTTCTCGTCTTTAACTTATTAAAATCTAGATTTGTTACAAAAAATATTCAAACTTGAAATATGTCTTTTTTGATTAATGTACATTAATTTTGTTTCAACAAATTTAAAAAAAAATTAAAACATAATTAAAAAAAAGTTACATAAATTTTTCAATATATATTTTTTTATATTTCTTAAAAGTAAAATACCTGACAAAGAAAACCTAAAACAAAACTAAAATTATATTTTCCTCTTTAATGAAAGAAAAGAAATTGAAATCCGACGAAAAATGTTTCAAGTTATAAATAATTTTAAATGATCCCATTAAAACAGCACTAATCATCTGAAATTTTTATTACATTTGGGAAAAATTTTAGAATGTGATTTTGTTTGCAAAATACACGGTTAATCACCACAAAAAAGAAAAAAAATAAATTTTAACTAAATAGATATATTTTTTACATGGTTTCGAGAGCTGTTAATGTAACATTGTTTCTTGAATTACGCGCATTTCCATTTGTATCCAATCTCTTAAATATTGAAGAATTATTTAAACTGATGTATCTCTGCAAATTTTGCAGATATGAAGATGAAATATTTTGTATTTAATTCAGGACTGGATAAGGAAATTTTACTAATAAGAATTTTTACTCTATGGGGAACGTACAACAATTTAATATTCGAATTTTCCAGATGTTCGCAACCCTCCCCTTCCAAGGAGTTGAAACTTATTTCATCATATTTTGCCCTTTTTATGAAACTTTTCAATTGTAAGTGTGGCTCTAGAAGCAATAGTTAAGGATACTTAAGAATCACTCTGTATAATTAGCAATATGAATTATGCTTTTCAAAATGTTGTGATTTTTCAGGCTCTTTCTGTTGTAGTTTTAAAGCACAGATACTCTGAAATTGACTTAAAATAGCAAGTGAGGCAAAAATGGAATTCTAGCTACCACTCACATCATGCAGACTAAAGCAATTCCTTAAGAGTTTCCGCGAACTTCGGACCATCAACGGTATCCTAAAAGACAGTAACTTGTAATCTTTACTGCAATCGTGTTGGCATTCGGGATTACAGCAACTTTTGCTATAAAAAAATAGTAATTTTTCCTGTACATTATTGTATATATGTTAGCATCAATGCTGTGAAAGCAATTCAAGCAACAAATGAAATATCAATCGAATTCTCTCCATCACGTGCGCAATTCAACCGATAGTACTTCATCTTTCCCCAGACAGTTTAAATTTTACAACGCTTTTACAGCAAACTGTACATTTTACAACGGACTGTAAATTTTACAGCGATGGTTTGATATCGAGGTACCAGCACTTTTGGCTGTAAAACATTTTCTTTATTTTATATAGTGAAGTTTAAACATTAGATCAGAATTACACAAATAATATTTTTTTTACAAAGTTTATGTTCTAATTAAAGTGTGTATGTTCATTTATAAAACTAGTTTTTTTAAAGGAAATTTTTGTTAAAGAATATTCAGCCAGTGATTTTCATCTAAAAAGCAAAAATGTGTTTTATTTACATAATTTAATTTGCAAACTGATCGAAAAAAAATCTTTGTCAATCTTTGCTAAACCATTTATGTCATTTTTTTCCACTTTAATGACTTGTTTTGTTTTCCTTTATCACATTTTGTCACTTTTTTATATGTTTTATTCACTTTTTTGTCTTTTGGTCACTTTCTCACTTTTTTCTAAGCATTATTGCAGTTGCATGCCTGTATTGTAATTTACAAAGTACTTGTCAATAAGTATTTAGACAGTCTGTGTGAGATAAGGGTAAGTTTATAACCCTGCTTTTCTGTTTGCATTTACTATACGCATGTAGTGTTCGGGTCAATGTGACCCGATTTAGAATATTACCTTTTCTAGCAGTAAATGAAAATAACTATTTTAGAAATAATTAAAAAAATAGTAAAATAAGCTTAAATATATATCAAATAATACAAAACACCAGTAAAATAACTTAAAAATATTTGAATACTTACTTTTATTTACAATTTGGACAAAAATAGAATTACATGAAATTTGCAAGTGTGTTTTTTGCAATTTTAACATAATATATTAGTTTTGTTGTTGTTGGTTGATGGGCAGAACTTGCACCTTGCACGTTTAGTACACAAAGAAGTTTTCTCATCTGATTCCGAGGGTACGTTTGCACTTTTACTACGTATTCTCTCCACAATTTTGACTGAATCTTCGCTTCTGGGAAGATGCTATCTTACTTCAATGTGTGGAAAAATTAGAGATTTCTCCAATTCTTCTAAAAAGGGCCTTCGTTTGGTTAATTTATTTTCATTCCATTTGCTGTTTATTGAAATCCACAGAATAAATGCATTGTAAGTAGATGTATCAAGCATATTATAGAATACTATCATAGGCCAGCGATTTGTTTTTCTCTTACAAGTGTATGTACTCAAAAGTTGATCAAGACTATCCACCGCCGCTTTAGTTACATTATAATCTAATATCATTTGTGGTTTTTTGTCAGGTCTGTCACTAATTTCATTTTCATGATGGAAAGTGCTCATAAGAATAACATTTTTGTTCTTTTTAGGGATGTAGTTTACAACTGTTGTATCTTCTGTAAAATAAAATGATGAGCTGTGCACTTCTTTGTTTAGCATTTTCTGAGGAAGTTCGGGCTTATTTTTTCTAATGGTGCCAAGCATAGTCATTTTCCGTTTCAGCAGAAGTTTTTCCAAGTTATAGGATGTGAAAAAGTTATCACATGTAACATTGTTTCCCGAATACCCATAAGTAAGGTCGCTTACTACCGCATACCCTGACTTTTCCCTGGCTTTGATCCTTGATTTTTTCCAGTATAAACTTGTGCATTCAGTGCATACGAAGTTTTGCTATCACATAAAGTTCATATTTTTATCCCATACTTGGAGGGTTTACTAGGTATATATTATTTGAAAGGGCATCGTCCACGAAATCCTACTAATTGTTCATCTACAATAACATTTTCACTTGGATAATACGATTTAGGTTGAATTTCTATCCACTTTTTCCAAATATCTCGAACAGCAGCTAATTTATCTACAGAGCTTCTTTCTTGCCTGGTAGATTCATTGTCAAAACGAATAACTCTCGACATCATATGAAAGGTTTCGAGGGACATTGTAGCACGAAATGCATTTCTGCCTCTTCTTGATTCCACAAACTTTTTGTTGACTCTCCATATGATTTGTACACACCAGCTATTAATAATAATGTGATGTATGCTTGAAAAGTTTCAGTAGTAATATCTTTTCACTCTTTTTGATACACTTTTCTTCCTTCTATATCAGTCATTTTTATGATTTCGTTCTCGATTGTAGAATTGAATGCCGTTGCAAATGCGCTTTTTATGTCAGTTATCCTTGTCGTTGCATATCTTGTGACACCTGGAGTAGTTTTTATAATATTAGCAGACGTTAATCGACCAGAATGAAGAAGGGAATTCAATTTCCATACTATTTCACGATTCTTAGACTGAATACTCTGTATATTGTGCGTCTTTTGAATATCAATATCAAAATCGTTGTCAGAACTTTCACTTTCAATTTCCTCACTTGTATGATTTTCATACTCAGACGCATTTTCCTCTTCGCTGTCAGAGGCTTCCATTAATTTAGCAATATCAGCGTCGCTCAAATTTCTGCGATTCGCCATTTTTTCACTAATACTCAGAGATACAACTGTTCTTCAGACTATTAGAAATTGAAATACAGCAAGAAAAAAGAAACGCTACTAAGAGGTGCATTTTTTCCTTCCGTCAATGATATCAACAATTGACTTTGCTCTCCTGTCACGTGATCTAACACCTGTGCCAACGACACAGATTTCAAAATAGATACGTTGCAGTAATTATTTTTATTGAATGATTCCAAACAAAATTAAAAGTGCATGATAAAATTATTTTTTAACTCGGGTCAATATGACTTGAACAGTACATTAGGACTAAGTTAAAAAATATCGCTTGGAAATATAAATAAACGTAAATATTTCTAGGAATATATAGTTATATTACTTATGAACAAAGTCAAAAAGTTTCATGGAAATATCTCTGCGCTAATTTTTTTATAAGTGAAGAATACAATTTTCGGGTCAAATAGACCCGAACAGAACAGCAGGAATAAACATACATTTTGAATCTATATTCATATTTGCATGGAATGGTAGTGTAAATTCAATCAGTTTCAGTTGTCTTAAATGTAGATTTTAGAAATCAACAGTATCCTTTTTTTTACAGTTTGCAAAAGAAGTAAAAGCTGAAACAATAAAAACTACTCGGATGTGGTAATCTCAAAAAAAATTTCTGCCTCATACGCGTTAATACTTGCAGAAACAGGGAACATAGCAACGTCACCATTTAGCTAATTTGCGCCAAAATCTAATCTGCAACAACTTATTTCAAATTCTATCTGAATCTCAAAATTGATGAAAATCAATGTATTAGTATTTGTAATGCAATAATCGTAGAAATCATAAAAAAAATAAATAGAATCTCCAATCCACCTGCTGAGAAATTTACTCTAAAAACTAAAGAACTCAAGTAAAGATTCAAGGACTAACTGAATTTGAAGTTTGGTAAAATTCCGTGCGTTAGTTCTTCAGATAGAGCTATTGGGATAATCATAAATAACTCTGCATAGCAGATCCACCTATTCAGCAATTTACTCTCAAAACTAAAGAATATTAATTTATATCAGAGACTAACTGAACCTGAAATTTGATGAAAATTTGTGCATTAGTCCCTAAGATAGAGCTAATGCGATAATCATGAATAATACCGCATACAGCACCATCTGTTGTGCAATGTACACCAGAAAGTAATCAAAACATATTAAGTCAAGGACTAACTAAATTTAATGTTTTATAAGAATTCGTTTATTAGTTCTTGAAATATAGCTATTGAGAAAATCGTGATAAAGACAGCATAACAGCGCAACCTGCTTGGCGATATACACCAAATAGTAATCAGATCTTGTTTACATAAAGGTCTAGCTGAATCCATATTTTGGTGAAATTCCGTGCATTAGTTTTTAAGATAGTGAGCCCATAAAATTTATGTCACAGGCAGATAGAATGGCAGCCTCGCAGACGAACATTTTGAAAACACATAGTTTTCGGGTTCTCTGATCCCTAAAACAGGTAAATCCGTCGAAAACCAAACTTCCAAAATTTCCACGAATCCAATACTTTTTCATGTAAAGATAGAAGAAAATAAAAATGGACGGACAATTTGCCATTCATTAAGAATACAATATATTTTGTTTTTCCGTAATGTGATTAAAATTAGTTTTCCTCTTTTGGATCAATCCTGTCTCAACTAAAACGATAATTTTTCTCTTCATAAAAAAAATGCGAAACTATTTTTGCTCTTAATAAGCTCCAATTATCGTTCAAGATAACATCTTCTGTTTATTTTTTAAAAGAAATTTTCTTTTATACTATTTTCCACATGCTAAATTATAGACTTTTTCAAATTATTTCCGTTTAAAATTTGTAACTTTAAATAAAATAAAACACGACAACTCTCCAACATACATAAGTGTATGCAGAAAAAAACGTTTTTTCAGAGAAAAAGATAGTTACAAAATTTATATTTTTGATTTAAAGAATTTTTTTTTAAATTAACAAAATGAAACAATCATTAAAATTTAGAAAAAATGTTTTTGCTTGTATTTAAAATCCTCCTTTAAAAACGAATATTAAAGTATAAATAATTACTTAAATTTCTAACATTTCATAAAAAGTTACTCACATAAAATAGATTTCTGATTTGTTGTATGAAAATAATTAATTGATCAATCGGATTTCAGGAATTTTTTTTTAAATCTTTAATACTATAAAGTTATCTAAAAACGTAAAAAGAAATTTATTTCTTGCATAAAAAGTAGACTTTTCTTTTAAAATATTAAAGACAAATTTAGAAATTTTGTTTTAAAATGTAATATTTCTCTACAAAATTTATCTTAGATTTGTAAAAAAAATGTTGCATTGATATTTCTTCTCTCATTATAAATTTCAAATACTGATTTTTTATTTATAGAATATATGCGTAGGTTTTTTTATATATACTTTGTTATTAATTGTAAACAACATTTTTAAAAATATAAAATGATGATATTTTTGTAATATTTTACAGAAAATGTATATATAATTACATAGAAAAATTAAACATAAACATATAATGTCAATAAATAAATGATTTTAAAATCAATTTTTGAATGCAATTTTTTCTTTTGACTCTAACGATAAAATTATAAATAAATTATATGTTATTCGCAGATACCTGAAGATCCGCAGATTTTTATTCAATCATTAAAACGAAATGTGCAATATAAGTTGTACCACATCTTCATTTATTCGAAATAACTGTGAGTTTAGAGCTGTGAGTTTAAACTCAATATTTATAACGAAATTTGTTCCTTATTACAGTTAATTCCATGCGAGTTTGGCTGTCGCGGCTCTTCTTTTGTGAATTCTTACTGAATAGTTACAAAATTGTGCCAGAAGCGTGTATCATAGGATTCCAAAAGAAATTTTGAAATAAAAGACATTTACCGAGAAAAGTTATAACATATACACTGTAAATAAATCCTTTAAAGTTACGACAAAAACTGCTGGTAGCAGTGTTGCCAGCAGTTTTTGCTGCAAAAAGAGCAATAAAATTAGATGTAAACTTTTTATTACATCTAATTTTACTGCAATTTTTACGGCAAAAATTATTGGCAAAGCCATGTTGACACTAGTTTTTGCCGTAAATGTAACGGATTTTTTTTTTGTGTGTGTGTGTGTGTAGTTACATATATTTTCTAATTTAAATTGCGAGTGGTGTTCTATTTGTAAAATACAACTGTAATTTTTGTGACTTGAAGTTAGGTAAAATGCTTTTCAATAGCACTCAAAACAGACGTATAAAGAATATTTTTAATATAAAAAAATTGGTAATTTAAAACTTAAAAAAATCATAACACATATTTTTTTTTCAAAATTTCATAACATTCATAACATTCACACTGAAACTAACTTTTTAAAACTTATTTCACTCATAGTATTATTTTAATGTAATAAGTATATAAAAAGTTTTTAATGCATTAAGGTATTGGGAATCCTTTGGAAGGCATTTTTTTTTTAAATTTTCCCTTTTTGCCGATTTTTTTAATGGCATTTACATTAAACTTTGAAAAAATATATATATATAAAAATTTCAGCAATTACCCACAAATATTTTCTTAAACAGAACTATAGCAAAATTAAGTCATAACGTGACATTTCTTCATAACGTGATAATTCAAAAAGAAAAAAAAGCATTGACATTTTGTAAATTGCATTACAAACAGAATAAATTTCTCTAGAACTTAGACTACACACATAATAACGACATCTCTATCTCAGATGATATGGCAATTAAAGTATAAATTAAAGAAAAGAACGGGAAATTTGTCTTAAGTTTGTCATTTATACTAGAGCAAGTATAAAACTATTTAATATACAGGGTGTCCGAGAAAGATCCGTACAACTTAAAAAATTTATTGAAAAAGAAACAGTAGGGTAACAGCGAAACTAATTAGGATATTAGATAGAATAACTCAAAAAAATTTTCTCTGCAGTATGTTTCTGACCATAGATGGTGCTACATGTCATGCAAAGGAATATTAAAGCATTTTAGTTATTTCAATGGCGGATCGCGTGCAGAAAGCTCAATTTGTCGCGTGGTTTATCGAAACAAAATCCGATACGCAAACACAACGGAATTATCGAACGACGTATGGGGAATCGCCACCATCTCGGTCAAGCAAATAAGGATGGTCCCATTGCATGGCCACCCCGGTCTCCTGATCTAACACCGCTGGATTTTTTCTTTTGGGGTTATGTTAAAGATACTGTATACCGAACGCAAGTTAACAGTCTCGAAGAATTAAAGCAAAACATCCAAACAGCTGTAGCTACTGTTGATGTTAGCATGCTAAAACGGTCGTGGATGGAATTGGAATATCGTCTTGATATTGTTCGTGCTACGAAAGGGTCTCATGTAGAAATTTCCTAAGGTAATAACTTAAGTTATAGGAAAAAAAAACTTTTTGAGTTATTCTATCTAATGTACTAATTACTTGCGCTGTAACCCTATTGTTTCTTTTTCAATAGTTTTTTGAAGTTGTACGGATCTTTCTCGGACACCCTGTATAATACCTAGTGTTGTTTATTACCTCAAAAGACGTTTGTAAAAGAAGTACAGAAATTTTGTGGCATTTCATACGTGGTTTTAGGTAGCTTTCATTACAAAAAGTAAAAAGCTACCTATTGCAGCCGTCCGGAGGAAAGCACCCCAGCTAAAAAAAGTTTACACTTTGTTTGCAAAAAAGTTTTGATTGTACACAATTTGTGCACAAAAAGTGACTATTTTTGAATACTCCGAAAAGTATGTACTTTTTGTGAAAAATATTTTCATGTTTTATACATACAAAAAAGTGAACATTATAAGTTATCAAAAACAGTGCACTTCTTTTGCATAAAATAAATAAATATTCCATGTGTGCAAAAATTATGCAATTTTTTTTTTTTTTTTTTTTTTTTTTTTTGAAAAAAAAAAAATTAAAGATTTCAATTTTGCAAATATTATGTACTATTTTTTTTATAGATGTAAAAATTAGATTTTTTCATTACAGGGATTATTATTTTCATGCCTGGTGTCTTTTCTAAATTTGTGAAAATTTTCAAAAGTAAACTAATGTTGTATTTAACTTGCATTTAATCGGAAGGAATAAATTGGATTATGTCTTAATAAGCCAAAATAAAATGAGTTAATTAAATTTCAAAATCGTGAGCTTGTGGTCCCTTTCTCAATAAAAGAAAATTCTCAGTTCGATTTTAATTTTAAGGTAAACAAATTAAATACATTTTAGTATGCTTATCTAATTTGAAGAAAAACAAATTTAACTATTTAAATTTCAAAATCCAGAAATACGGGTAATGAACCTCCGCCCCCCCCTCGCTTCATTACCGGAAACTTCCTTGAGATTATCTTATATTTTAAGTTGCTTAAAAATAATAAATTCTACTATCTTTTAACACATTCGCTGCCGCTTACTTGAAGATGTGATGATAGTTAATGCCGCACTGTAGAAGTGGGTTTTTTTTCCCGTACCAGCGCGTGACTGGCTATTTGACACCACCTCACATCACGCGCTGGCGCGTGAGTGGCCCCTTAACGTTGGCGCCACATCACGCGCTGGCGCGTGATCGGCAGCGAATGTGTTAAAAATAAGGAAAATAGAAATTTTGATTAATTATAAATTTTTAAACTTAGGGGAGGGGTAATGTTTTTAGTAAAACCCTCTAACTTTACGGAAATATTTAATTTCTCTTTTATTTTAAATTTCTCGAAAAGACATAATTTTACTATGTTTTTCAAAATCATTCAAAAATAAAATTAAATTGTATTTTAGACTAAATAATATTTAAATCAAACTTAAGGGAGAGGCAATGACTCTCATATGACTTCTTCCCATAAAAATCGTTTAATTTTAAATTACTTGAAATAAACATATTTTATTGGGCATTTCAAAACGAAAAAAAAAAAGTTAATTAAATTTCAAAATCCTGTTAAGGGCAAAATGTGCCTACTCCTAGAAAGAATTAATTTTGCTGTGTTTTTCAAAATCGTAGAAAAACAAATCTTAGTTAAATTTCAAAATCGAGAGAGGGGCAAAAGCCGTTCTATGCCCTTCCCCCATTGCAAAATTTTTACTTTTTTTTTTAAGTTACTCGAAAATAATAAATTTGACTACGAATTTCAAAAAAAGTGAAAAATAAATTTTAATTAATCAAATTTTAAAAAGAAGGGGGGCAATTGCTCTCACATGCTTTCATCCCCCTATCAGAAAATGTGTTACTTCCTTTTTTATTTTAAATTTCTCGAAAAGAATAAATTTTATGAAGTTTTTCAAAAAAAAAATTAAATAATTAAGTTTCAAAATCGAGGGAAGTGAAGTGGACCCCCCCCCCACACACACACACACATGCTCACATCACGCGCGCAAACACTCCACTTTTTCAACGAGCTTACAATTTGCCCTTTTCCCTTATCAGTTATAGCTTCCAATTATTATGAAAATCACTTGCGCTTTCAAAAATCAGACGAATCCTTTTTAATAATTATTAATTTATTTATTTTTCTCTCATGTACCGCTGTAGCGATCTTTCCGACTCTAGGAATCAGAAGGATTAATACTTCTCAACACAGAGACTTGGAGCTGGTGTGTTTACATGTGACGTCACTCGACCGCGAAGCGAGAGAATCGAATGGATACTACCGCGTGTTCCGTCGTTTTTTATTTTTATTATTTCTAATTTAAATTATAGCGTTTATACCAAATTTATTTTTTTACAAGTTTCTCTGTGAAAATTTCAGATGACTCAGTCATTTGTAAGCACAGGCAAACCCTGTGGAATCGATCGGGATCGAAAAAAAATTTCGCCTTTTGCTCCAAGTTTATGAATTTGCAGGGACTTGAAAATCTTTCCGAATTAGCTAGCTCTACAAATATAGCGTTATAGTTTTATGGGAGGAGGGGGAGCTCTGACGAATGATATCGTAAGGTATCTCTAGAGGGAGGAGGTGGTTTGGCTTTTGGAATTAATATCATTTTTTATTCTGAAATTTAACAGTACTAAACAAAATATAAAATTACAGAATCTTGCTTTGATTAAAAAATTGAAAATAGTTGGGGGTGAAATGAAAATTTTACATTACTCATTAATGCATGGTTATTGTTTGTAATAACAACCACACATTATTAATTTAATTGTTGATGTTAATTTATTCATTGATATTGATTTAATCACTGATATTAATTTAATTTGCTGATTATTTGACATTTACTAGATGCTTAGATTGCTTTTCAAAACTAATGGAAATTCTTATGAAAAATAAAAATTAATTCCCCCTTAAATTATAAGTGTTTTGTGAGGTGAAAAAAGACATGAGATGGGCATTACAATTTTATTTTCTTTTTTGCAGATTCTTTTTCATTAAACCTTTATTTTGCTTCATGTCATGTTTAGTTTTTATTACTTACTATTTGAAAAATTTAGGTTGTTAATAAACATTTAAAAAATAAGACAATACACCACAGGTAAGTGACTGTTTGATTAATTAATGCTTCAATTGTAAAAATATTTTACCTACAGATTATTTTCCGCAGAAACGTGGATTTCTGCTTTTTCGACGATGAATTTCATTATCTCTGGGATTGATGGGAGTATGCATTAAAATTTGTTGTCATTTTTATATGGGGGAGGTAACAGATGAAATACAACAAAAATGCCAGTACAAACCTCACTGTGTTGGGTAAATTTCTTCAAAGGATTGCTGGAAAAGTGTAAATTTCTCCTAATGATCGGGGAAAAAAATTTAATTTGTCAAAAATTACTAATAAAAAGTATCAATCTTTTCTTGTTTGACAACAAAAATAAGATTTTTACAAAATGAATCGATAAAATGTGCGATTTTTATGGAGCTGGTCAACAAAATTATCTATTTTTACATAGCCGTTTAAGAAAATTCACAATTTTTCTGCACCAATCAACAAAATTCATGATTTTTACAAAGATAGTTGCCAAAATTCACAATTTTTTCTGCGTCTGATCAATAAAATTTCTGATTTTCATGAAACCGATTGACGAAAATCATGATTTTTACAAAGCAATCGACAGAATTCGTGATTTTTACAGAGCCAATCAATGGAATTTGCAATTGTTTTCACATGATTGGTAAAATTCACAATTTTTCTAAAGCTGATCACCAAAATTATCGATTTTTTCTTGTTTGACAACAAAAATAAAATTTTTACATAATGAATCGACAAAATGTGCGACTTTTATGAAGCTGATCAATGGAATTTATGATTTTTCAAGTCTGGTCAACAAAATTATTGATTTTTACATGACCGATCGAGAAAATTCACAATTTTTCTTTGCCTGATCAAAAAAATTTATGATTTTTTTGAAACCGATCTACGGAAATTAAAATTTTTAAAAGCAATTTACAAAATTCATGACTTTTACAAAGCCAATCGAAGAAATTTGCAATCTTTCTTCACATGATTGGTAAAATACACAATTTTTCCACAGCTGATTGATGAAGTAAACAAAAATTATGATTTTTAAGAAATGGGTTGACAAAATATGCGATTTTTATGAAGCCGATCAATGTAGTTTACGATTTTTCGAGTCTGGTCGACGAAATTATCAATTTTTAAGTAAACGATTGAGAAAATTCACAATTTTTCTTTATTTGATCAATAAAATTTGATTTTTACGAAGCTGATTGACAAAAATCGCAATTGTTTTTCACATGATCGGTAAAATTCACAATTTTTCCACAGCTAATCAACAAAATTATCGATTTTTTCTTGTTTGATAACAAAAAAAAGATTTTTACAAAATAAATTGACAAAATGTGTGATTTTTATGAAGCTGATCGATGGAATTTACGATTTTTTGAGTCTGGTCAACAAAATTATTGATTTTTACATAGCCGATTAAGAAAATTCCCAATTTTTCTGCACCAATCAACAAAATTCGTGGTTCTTACAAAGACAGTTGCCAAAATTCACAATTTTTTCTGCGTCTAATCAATAAAATTTCTGATTTTTATGAAACCGATTGACGAAAATCGCCATTTTTACAAAGCAATCGACATAATTTGTGATTTTTACAGAGCCTGTCGACAGAATTTGCAATTTTTTTTTCCACATGATCAGTAAAATTCGCAATTTTTCCACAGCTGATCAACAAAATTATCGATTTTTTCTTGTTTGATAACAAAAATAAGATTTTTACAAAATAAATTGACAAAATGTGCGATTTTTATGAAGCTGATCGATGGAATTTATGATTTTTTGAGTCTGGTCAACAAAATTATTGATTTTTACAGAGCCGATTAAGAAAATTTGCAATTTTTCTGCACCAATCAACAAAATTCGTGATTTTTACAAAGACAGTTGCCAAAATTCACAATTTTTTCTGCATCTGATCAATAAAATTTCTGATTTTTATGAAACCGATTGACGAAAATCGCCATTTTTACAAAGCAATCCACAGAATTTGTGATTTTTACAGAGCCAATCGGCAGAATTTGCAATTGTTTTTCACATGATCAGTAAAATTCACAATTTTTCCACAGCTGATCAACAAAATTATCAATTTTTTCTTGTTTGACAACAAAAATAAGATTTTTACAAAATGAATCGACAAAATCTGCGATTTTTATGAAGCTGATCGATGGAATTTACGATTTTTCGAGTCTGGTCAACAAAAGTATTGATTTTTACGAAGCCGATTAAGAAAATTTGCAATTTTACTGCATAAATCAACAAAATTCATGATTTTTACAAAGACAGTTGCCAAAATTCACAATTTTTCTTCATCTGATCAATAAAATTTCTGATTTTTATGAAACCGATTGTCGAAAATCATGATTCAGCAATCGACAGAATTCGTGATTTTTACAGAGCCAATCGGCAGAATTTGCAATTGTTTATCACATGATCGGTAAAATTCACAATTTTTCCACAGCTGATCAACGAAATTATCGATTTTTTCTTGTTTGACAACAAAAATAAGATTTTTACAAAATGAGTCGACAAAATGTGCGATCTTTCGAGTTTGGTCGACAAAACGGTTTCGAACAAAAGTATCGCTTTTATAAAGCCAATTCAGAAAATTCGCAATTTTTCTGCACTTATCAACAAAATTCGTAATTTTTACAAAGACAGTTGCCAAATTAACAAATTTTCTGCATCTAATCAATAAAATTTATGATTTTTATGAAACCGATTGACGGAAATCTCGATTTTTACAAAGCAATCTACAAAATTCGTGATTTTTAAAAAGCCAATGAACGAAATTTGCATTTTTTTTTCACGTGATCAGTAAAATTCGCAATTTTTCCACAGCTGATCCACAAAATTATCGATTTTTACTTGTTTGACAACAAAAATTAGATTTTTACGAATTGGATCGACAAAATACGTGATTTTTACGAAGCCAATCGATGAAATTTGATTTTTCGAGTCTGGTCGACAAAATTATCGATTTTTACAAAGGCAATCAAGAAAATTCGCAATTTTTACAAAGGCAATCAAGAAAATTCTCAAATTTTTTATACCTCTAAACCAATGCAACTGTGCAAAAAACCTATAAATTTTTCAAACGATCCTGGAAAAAAACTATTTTCTCCAAAAAAAGTGGGAGGTAACTCTTTCCATCATAGGATTTTGGAAAAAGCGCGACTTCGGTCAAAGGATTATGTAAAAAGTTGCGGCTTTTGTTAAAGGATTACGAAAATATTCTAATTTTCTAAGATAATCGTGAAAAATACTCTATTTTTTGTCGAAGATCGTGGTAAATACTCTACTTTTTGTGGAAAGATCCTGGAAAATACTCTAATTTTCTTGAAAGATCGAAGAAGTGTTCTAATTTTGTCAAAAAATTGAGGAAAATATGTAGAGTTTGTCGAAAGATCAAGAGAAATATGCGAATTTTGCCGAAAAATTGCAGAAAATATGTGAATTTTTCCAAAAGATCGCAGAAAATATCCAAATTTTTCTTCAAGATCACGAACAATACCTGAATTTTTCCGAAAGATCACAGAAAATATGTAAATTTTGCCGAAAAATATGAGTAATTTGTTGTAAGATTGAGGTAAATAGAAGTATTTTGTAGAAAGGAGCAGAAAATCTCTAATTTTGACGAAAGATCGGAGGAAAATCGCGAATTTTATCGAAAGATCGAAGAAAAATCACAATTTTGTTGAAAGATCACAGAAAATGAGAATTTTCTAGAAGGATCATAGAAAATACGAGAGTTTTTTCAAAAGATCACAGAAAAAAGTGTATTTTGACAAAAGGTAGCAGAAAATATGAAAATTTTGACGAAAGATCATGGAAAATACACGAGTTTTGACGAAGGATTGCAGTAAATATGCAAATTTTCTCAAAAGATTGTGGAAAATATCTGAATTTTGTCAAAAAAGGGTGAGAAAAACTACGAATATCTCTAAAGGATCATTGATAAATGCAAATGTCATTGAAAAAACAGTGGAAAAAAGTGCGATTTTTGTAAGAAGTTCGCAAAAAAGCCTAATTTTGTTAAAAAATTACAGAAAAGTTCTAATTTTGTCAAATGTCCTTGAAAGTTCAGCTTTTTTTTTCCTGAGGCTGTACAAAGTCTGATTTTTGTCAAAAGTAGCAAATTTTGGCAAAAGATTGCACAAAAATGCCAAATTTTGGCTAAAGATCGGGGGGGGGGAGGGGAGGGACTTCATCATAGGGTCGTGGGTAAAAATGCAAGCTACGTGTGTGTGTAGATGTTCACTCAGACCCAGTTAGTAGAAGGGGAATTCAAAATATTTTCAGTCTTGACAAAATTTCAAACTTGCACCCATGGTTCTTATCTTAAAAGTATGGGACCAAAGCATTTTCGATTAACCGGGGTTCCATAGGATTTTTTTAATAACTGAGAAGCTTATGGTGAAAAGCTTGATAGTTAGTACAGTGCTGTAATAAAAATGTTGTAACGTGTTACAGATTATGTCGTAGATGTGGAACAGGATTACACACAGTGAAGCTCCTGAGATAAAAAATGTGTCACTTTGAGATATTGAAGTACAAGAAGATGCAACAACAAATGTGTTGTTATTTAAAAGATGGCGTGATAAATCAGCATTGATACCATGCAAAGTTGAAAATCAAAAGAAAATCGCAACATATTATGTAAAATAATGAAGTATTTTACATATATATATAATAAAGAGCTCAAAATTATGCAGTGGACCAAATAAGTAAGTTAACTCTGTTTTTTTAATAAAAAACATGTTTTTGTTTTTTTTAACACTATTTCTACTAGTGTCCAAAAGCACCTTTCAAAGTTCTGATTTTTGCTTCTAATTTTTAAAGCTAATTAAAACAAATTTCAATGTATTAAAAATGATTTGGAATTGTTTTGGTGTAAATAAAACAGTAATCATAAAACAAAATATGTTGAAAGGTGTCAATTGACATCGGTAAAAATAGTGTTGACAGTAAAATTTTTTACATTTAAAAAGGACTTGGAATTTTAAGATCTTTTGGTTAAGTCAATTTTTGGATCACCGGAGTACTACTGTAAATATATGCATATGGATCATTCTTAAAAAAAGGTCCCTTTGGGGATTTTTTTTTCATTAAAAGACAAGTTTAATATTTGAGAGGATTGTATGCATCTCCAAGAACAGAAATTGAATATCAGCAACATGCATTAAAAATAATATTTATTACACTTCAGTGCTGTATTCAGTATATACCGTTGTTTTTCATTTTTACACAGGGTTTTCATTCCTTTAACAGTATAAGCAAAATTCAGAAATAGGAGTACTAAAAAATAAGCACTTTTATGCACCCTGTGTAATAAGTTTCTATGAATATACATGTAATAGGTAAAATAAATGAAATAATTGTATGTTTACATTCAACGGTTTTTATTATGGCCTATGAGCAAATATGATATTACTATCTGGTAGCAATAAATAATTTTAAAAAGTTTCCAGTGAGTACTTGTTATGAAAGTGTTATACTAAGTGTTAAACACACAGTTTAACACTTAGATTTTTAAATATTTTTTTACCACAAAAGAGGTGTGTGTGTGGTAGGAGGGGGGCTTATATGTGAGTGTGGAAAATAAAAATTGCTTGAAAGCAGTGTTCTCGCTGACATTTGACCAACATTAGTAATTTGGCGAATTAAAAATAAAATACATTCGCCAAATGAAAAAAGTATTAGCAAAATGGATTCGCCGTGTAGTTCAAACTGTGACAGCGATTGTTATTAATCTAATTTCAACTATGTACTACAAATATAAAAAATATGTATATATTAAATATATATATATATATATACAGTAGACTTCCTGAAATCCACAAACCAGAAATCTGCAACTCTCTAAAATTCGCACATATTTTATGGATGTAAACAATGAAAATTTCAGTTTAGATATTGGGACAAAATTTGATTTTTTCTTAATTTTGTATCAATTTCATATATTTTTTAATTTATAATTTTCTTAATACTCTATTTTCATGTTTTTTTCATAAAGAAATTTTTTATTTTTTTGAAAAAATTTAAGATATTGCTGATATTACTGGTAATTACAATGTTCTTACCAAATATATTATGCATTATCAAGATATTTTGGTTATTAAGCTTGGCTAAACTTGAAAAAAAAATCCTTATTTTATGATTTTTATGTGAATTAGTAATGTACTTTTATGAGGCAAGTTTTCTTGAATAATTTTGGAAGAATATTAATCTTTATAATGAATATTTAATCATACACTATTGATTATTAACTTGACCTTTGCTATTAGAACTTTAATCATTTAAAAAATTATCTAAACTTTTATTATTTTTAGTTCATTACTATATTAATATTTTATTATATTGTAAGCATTCATTATAGTTGCGAATGCACTATTAATTACATTCAAATTACTGTTTAAAAAATGTAAACAAAGCAATGACCAGAAATCTGCAAAATTCTAAAATTCGCACAACCCCTGGTCCCAAGCTCTGCGGATTTGAGGGAGTCTACTGTATATGCATATGTATGAAAAACAAAAAAGAAAAAGCAAAAATTGAGCACTAGCAATTTGGCGAACCTAATCGCTTGTTTACTCGCCAAATTAAGAATTTAATCGCAATTCGACACATTGGCGAGCAACAGCGAGAACACTGCTTCAAAGTATTAAGGGATTACAATCAGGATTTTACAGTAATAATAGAGTTGGGGGGGGGGACTAACATGATTTCAATAAAACCAACTTTTATTGTAAAAAAAAAAAAAAAAAAAAAAAAAAAGGAAAATGACCAGATAAAATTGTTAAACTAGGATTATGCATAATCTTGATTTAGTTTTTGTTGATAAAATTAGTAGTTAGTATCTTCGAAATCTAGATCTACCTGCAGCTGTTAGATGATTCTGGCGGGGATTTTTTGGAATTATCCTGATGAGCTTACAACTAGTTATGTGACAACTTTTAAAATCTAATGTTAAACAAATAGAATCATCCTTTACAAATTTTTTACTTGCATTTTTTTTTTTTTTTTTTTTTTTTTTTTTTTTTTTTTTTGCTATGTTTTGCATTTTAACAAGCACACACAGAATTATCATTCGATAACTAAAGAAAAATCAATTGTCACGTCATTTTCAAAATTTTCTGCCAAACGATTTTTTTTCCCCTGTAGATTTGAAATAATTTTTTGACTGAGCATTTTTTATGATATTTCAATTTTCATTGCAGGTTTATTTACTTAATGTATGCTTTTGTTCACAATCTAAAATTTATATGCATTTTTATAGATATAAGTTTAATCTTCGCAGATTTTAATTAATTAGCAGAAAAAAAAAACCTGTGTATATTTTTTCTCTGCACCTCTGATTATGTATAAAAAGTGTACAGTGTAAGACTATTTGGTGTGTAAAAGGAAAAGTGCACAAAATCAGTGTATTTGGCATTTCCGATTATTCACATAATGTATACAATTTAGGGCTATTCAGTATGCAAAGAAGTGTACAAAAAAATGCGCACAAAATCTGAGCGTATTTGGCACCTCTGTGCATAAAAAGTGTACAATTTAGGTATACAAAAAAAATATAAAAAAATAAGTGCACAAAAAGTGAGCGTACTTGGCGCCTCTGATTGTGCATAAAAAGTGAAAAATTTAGGTATACAAAAAAAGTATAAAAAAATAAGTGCACAAAAAGTGAGCGTATTTGGCACCTCTGATTGTGCACAAAAAGTGAACAATTTACGTATACACTTTTTGTCAACAATTCGGTTTGTACTTTTTGTGTATAAGCAGAGGTGCCAAATACGCTCACTTTTTATGCACTTTTTTTTTACACTTTTTTTACAAACTTTTTCTAGCTGGGACTTCCGGAAAATTTTGGTATATTTTCACCGATCATGACCCCCAGACCCCAAAACCACCCTCCGTTCAAATGTTGACATATATATATATATATATATATATATATAACCATATATATATATATCTGATTTTTGTCATGCGATAACTAACGTATTTATGAACCGATTTGAATGAAACTTGGTATGTACATAGTACATACAAATGTCTCGACCGAGTTCGTTGGCCAGCATCATCCGCCATTTTGTTTCAAAATGGCGGCCATTTAAAATTTTTTTAAAAATTTAAAATTTAAAATTAAATGTGAAAAAATTAAAAGTTGAAAAATACTTTTCTTTTACGTGTTAGAAATTAAAACAATGATTCCAGAACACTTTTTGTTTTGTCTATATCTTAAAAAATGATTGAGTTATAGCACTTTGAATTTTTCTTATGCCTGACATTTTGAAACGATTTGATTTTGTCACGTGATAACACGCGTATTTATGAACCGATTTCAATGGAACTTGGTACGCACATAGTACATACAAATGTCTCGACCGAGTTCGTTGGCCAGCATCATCCGCCATTTTGTTTCAAAATGGTGGCCATTTTAAATTTTTAAAAAAAATCAAAATTTAAAATTAAATGCGAAAAAATCAAAATTTGAAAAATATTTTACTTTTACGTATTAAAACTTAAAACAATGATTCCAGAACACTTTTTGTTTTGTCTATATCTTAAAAAATGATTGAGTTATAGCACTTTGATATTTGCTTATGACTGACAGTTTGAAACGGTCTGATTTGAACGATCCATCATGTTGCTTTAAAATGACATACCCTTTATGATATCGTGGAATTTGTTGACTCTCTAAATCGCTTAAAATAAAACCAGGTTGAGTAAAAGATGACTAATTTATAAAAATTCCTATTAATATTCAGTCTTGACAAAAACTAGTATTCAATCTTATAAAATCACTAATTTTATAAGATTATTTCCTCTAATTTGAGCTTAGTATTTTTGAACAATGTAACTTACTTTAAAATAAATAAATAAATGTATAAGTATATGAAAGCTACCTCTTCCTCCCTGCATTGCCGGAAGGACTTTTTTGTTTTAGGATGTTTTGCGTATAGGACAAATCTGGAAAACTTCATTTTGAGAAAAAAAAAAAACTAAAAATAACTTTTAAACAAAGTTCAAAAGCTGTAAATTTTGTAACTTTAAACGGCTGTAACTTTGGTTATAATTAAGATACACATACAATGTAAGCAGAATTTGACAGATAAAAGAGTTTAATTTAAAGTTTTTTTTTTCTAAATCATTGATTTAGCATCGGTAGAATTAGATTTAAATATAACATGTATATGTGCTAATAAAAAACATTACAGTTATTTTTTTTTTCATGACACAAAAATTTAGCATTGATATACATGTCTTCCGCTAATTGAGACAATTTCGAGTTTTGGCGCGTTTGATGCAAAAGTGCTATGTGTTAGTGCCATATTTTCATTCATAATGATCATGAAAACGCCCGTAAGACATGGTGACGTCACTACAACGTCGTTGTGAAGTCACATTGTGACTTTGTGATCATCGATTGTCGATGTGACGTCACGTGACGTCGATGTGAAGTCACAGTGACTAAAATGTGAAGTCGTTATGGCCGTTTTAGAGCTTTTTTGTGACGTCACATTGTGACAATTTTATGCCGTCACAATGTGACCAATTTGTGAAAAGTGTGTCATTTGTGACTACTTTGACATTAACATTGTGACGAACTGTGAAAAGTGTTTTAGAAAGTCTTAACTTAGTCACAATGTGACGTCACTCAGTGGTGGCATTTTCGTCACAGATGTGATGTGACCATGCATGCTATGAGGGCGTTTAAAATATTCAGGAAAGACTACACATTATTTCATGAAATAGTAGTTTACATAAAAAAATTTACATAATATCTCAAAAAATAGCATTTTGGATAATAGAATTTAAAGCTCATGTATAGAATGTTTATGTACAATGTAAATAAAAACTGAATCACTTTATTATTTTTTTTTAACTTTTTTTCTCGTGAAACAAATGTAATGAAAAAATGTGATAGAAAAAAATGTCATGGAAAAAAATGCAATAACAAAGAGTCATTGAAACAAACGTAATAAAAAAAGAGTCATTCGAACATATCGTTACCTTGTGAGGGAGTGTCCCGTTCTGATAAAGGTACTCTAGTATTTTTAGTGAGATCGTGACGTTAATGTTTTAACATGTGTGGCGCAAAAGCGACATCTATCCTTTATTTAACTTTAACTTTCCAGAGTGCATGTGGTGCCCTCGAGTCTACAGTTAGCTGCGGTCGAGTCTCTATATAACGAAATTCATCGTTCCGGAAAAAATTCGTTATATAGAGAAATTCGATGTATAGAGAATTATGCTAAAGAACGTATTTAATGTGTAAATTTTGAAGAAATATTAATTTTGATCTTTTTAATTAAGAATTTTAAATGTTTAAAAGTAAATATTAACCTAACATTTTTTTTCTTCATTATTTAAGCTGTTTCAAAAAAGAGAACATACATTTATTAGAAAGCTTAATGAAAATCAAATAAGGAACACCTGCATTATTTTAGACGAAGATATCTGTAATTTTTTGTTGTTTTGATTTTGAATTGTTATGCTCTCAAAGAAAAAAAAACGCTCAAATTTAAGCAAGGAATGAAAAATTGTAGTTAACATTTTCCTCCATTTGAAGGCCTCTCTTATGTGCCCCTCATTGATTCCTCTCTTATATGTGTATTAATCCAATTGACTCTGTTTTGAGAAGGATGTCGAAAGGTGTGTGGGAGGTGGGATGAATTCGTTGGGTTTAAAGAACAAGGAGAAAAGTAATATATAAAATTAAAAAAAACTCAGTGCTGAATGATAAATCAAAAATAAGTGATGGAAAATTGATTCCAAATAATTTCGAAGCTTTTTTAAAACTGAATAAATTAAGACCAATTTATAAAAAAAGTCGTTATATAGAGATCGATATTTCGCTGTATAGAGACTGTTTTTGATGTAATCATGCGAAAAGGGGACCGTTCCTACAAAAAATTCGTTATATAGAGAAATTCGATGCATGAAGTTTCGTTATAGAGAGACTCGACTGTATTATATTAGTGAATATTATGAGCTTTCACAAAATTAAAAATATCATTTTATAGCCAAAACGACTGAATGCCTAGTTAAGCAAAGAAGATCAAACACCAACACAAATTCCCTTCGACAGATACCTTTTATTGTTATTTGTTTAAAGGGACTGACAATATTAGAGTGTGTAAACGATTCTACGTACATTGTTAAAAATTTTGCTCTAGTTCACACTCGGAAATGAATACTCAGATTTCACAAAATTCTCCTCGTTTTTGACGAAACCGTTTCCTGGGAAATGCTCCGAACAAATATTTCGTCAAATTGATGAAATCACTTCCCTCACTCGTTTGACGATATCAAATCGTCAAAAAATTTCGTTAAAAAGGGACTAGTGCTGCCATCTATCAAATTTTTTAGAAGCTCCTTTATTCAATGACAGAAGCAAAAAAACCATGTCACACGTGGGGTTCGAACTCATAAACGTACAGTGTGGCAGTCCGATGCCCTACGTTCACGCCACAGATTACTCAGACAAGTATGATTATAAAGGCATATAGGGAATTATAGTGTGTGTTTAAATTTTTATAATTGTGATATTACTTTTATCGATTCAGTTATAAATCTTGCAAGTTCTAAATAATAAGACGAATTTATTATTTTGATTTTCTAATGGTTAATGAATAATCATAGTATAGCTTAATTAAATAACATACAGGGGTAATTTATTTGCTTAAAGAATGATTAAAATATGGGCTGGTTAGTTTGTTGCTCAGAAATAACGAATTATGAAGTGCTTATTGGGAGAGATTTTACTACTTTAAGCGAGACTTTAAGAAGGTGGATAAGATTTTAACAATTTACTGATTATAGCGGGGTGAGAGAAAAAATTTTTATATATTTTTAATTTGAGTGAAAAAAGTAGATATTAGATATAAAAGAGATCTTAGAATTTTGAAATTTTATTTATCAAATTTACTTTTTGAACGGTTTTGTAGAACGAGGTAAATTTTTTTCGAATGAAATCAAGACGAAATACAACTTACAAATAAATAAATAAATAAAAAATAGTAATAAACATCCCCCCTCCCCCCCACAAAAAGACTAATGTAGCAAGAGTAATTGCTTACATTTCATTATTTTCTGAAAAACGCTAAAAAGTACTGTTTTAAACAAGAAATATATCCTTGCTAAAATCGCAAGATTTGGTTAGGTACAATAGCGGGTCCTTTTATAAACATACCGCGACAGTTTCCTTAAAATTCATCAAGTCTGGTCATGATTAAGGTAGCACTTTCGTCAAATATTTGAGAGTTCACGTTTCGTTAAAAGTCACGTGATTTTGATAAGAAATGATCGTCAAAAACGACGAAATAAGGCTCAAGGATTTCTGAATCGTCAGAAATGAGAGTTTTATCGCTGAGATGGTTTGAACCAACTTTAGGTTTTCAGTAGCTGCCACCATAAGATTGTGAAATATTGTACCAACATTTGGAGCTTCTCATTTGTACCTCGTTTCAACTATTGGAACTGTGCTTCAACAGGAGCTCCAAATATCGTTTAAAAATTTAACCATCTTACATTGACAGCTATGGAGGACCGAAATTTCAAACTAGAACAAGATTTTTAACAGTGTAGGGCATTGTCCATTAAGCCGAAGCCAATTTACACAGTCTACAAATACATACGAATCCATTAATGCTAAAGGTTTTTTTTGCAAACTTCAATAACTGCACATACAGAAAATGCTGATTTTCAAAGTGTTCTAACTCAAATTTGATTTTTGGCCAGTTAGAACCATCTTATTCACAGGAGACAATATGTGTTGTACACTTCGAAAGAAAGGAAAAAAAAAGATTCAAAGCATTAAAAATTAAAAGAAATATCCTTGCCGGCTCGGACATCAGACACAGATAGATTTTGAAGTTCAGTACTAATTCAACCAACAGAAGAAATTTTACAGCATTCATAAAGACATCAGCAATACGAATTTTGCAGCTACTGTTTTGTCATTCGGCGGACAACAGGTTTTGTTGTAAAATACGACGATTTTTCCAGCATTTTATGCTTTATTTTTTCAAGCGCCGATAATGGAAATTGATTTTTAGCATCATTGCTACAAAAGAATATTCAACGAGTAAGCCATTAAAAATTGAATTACTTTTAACACCTAAACAACGCAGCCAATAGCAACGCGAATTTTTGCAGACTTGAGAATTTTTATAGTATTTTTAATCACGACAGCTTGTAATTTTTACAGAATTTATATTAACAGCCGAAATTCCAGCTCCTTTGGTTGAAAAATGCAGAATTTTGTTCACAATGTAGAAAACGCATAATACAATTTAATATTCTGTTTTTGTATATCTCATGAAAAATCTGTTGTGTACTACAATTAGATTATGTAGATCTTAATATTATCTATAAAAGTTATACACACGAAATAATATGAAAAAAAATTCCCAGGTACCGAGCTCACAGGCTACTCAGTCTAATTGTACATTATATTCTTATTTTAAAAAATAATATTCCTTGAAAAATAAAGTAATATGAATAGCGGGTTAATCTCTTTTTACTTAACTGATGAATTTTTAAATTTAATCAGGGAATCGTCTTATCGTAAAAAAAACCCTGCCTGTCAAATTTGAAGCAAATCTGATAATTCTGCTTGAAATTCACATTTAATTAAACCTTAAATGCCGTGTGTTGCCATTTGACAATACATCCACTATAGGCTTTTAAAATATTATTAGACTATTATTGAAGATTAATGCCATACCAATAAATTACATCCCTATTACTTATAACATACATAGTGAAGTTAATATTAAATCAATTTTAAACAATCAAATGACATGTCTTGTGTTGTTTAATAATACAATTATTTTTTCAGTTATCGGTATATATGTTTTTTGTTTTGTTTGGTAGCGTATGAAATACCCTATTTAAGTTTGCAGTGTGCAAGTAATTTTTTTCTTATAATAGTTCTTAAAATTGAGGCATGTTTACTGTAATAGCTTTTATAAATAATATATATATATATTTTCAACTAAAGACCAATAATGCCGATTAGTAACAAATAGTTTTTTAGCCACAAATCAAAATTAAATCAATATATGATTCAATAAAAAATAAAAATATCCCATGATTTATTTAAAAATTGAAAATTGAAAATATTTTTATTTTTATCTTTCAACAATCAGGGATTTAAGCGTTAAGGGAAGTATTGGCTCCCCAATTTCACTTTATACTTAATCAGTGAAACTCAAATTTTAATCAGGAAAAGTTTTTATTAGAATTAACATTAAAAAAATAATGAAATTAAAAACTTATTTATATAAATTAAGAAGGATAAACTAGCCCCCCGTCCTCCCTTTATACTTAAACAATGAACCTCTAAATTTAATTAGAGCATTGCTTTTCATAATCAACCTATACATAAACTGGGATGTAAATCCAATAATTCCCCGTAAAAAGAACCCATTTAACAAAATAACACAGGGGGTTATTAGCCACGTTTTCTCCCCTTAACACTTAAACAATGAGCCCCAAAATCTAATAAATGAAGCACCTTAGCAGAATGAACCTAGGAAAAGAAATTTATGTTAATCGGATATTTCTAGCAAGAGTATCTTGTTACGTATATACAAACATACATACATAAATAATCTGTGGGAACATTAGCTTTCAGGCTTCGATAGCCTATGAGATAAATTTAAAATCCATTGGCACAAAAACACGCTTTTTCAAAAATTATTGCCCATACATCGTACCGTAATATAATAATACTGTGCTTCTTTTAAGTGATATATTAAATACAAAGCACATTATAAACATTTGAATAAAAAAAATTATTTTATTTGATAAAGGTGTAACGGAAAATTGAAAACAATTATTATTGACATATTTTGATTCCAATTTAATAAGAACCTATAAGCCAATAACAATCTAATAAGAAAGGTTCTTATTAGATTGGAATCGAAACATGTCAATAATATTTGTTTTTAATTTTCCGTTACACATTTATCAAATCAAATCAAATTGTTCATATAAATGTTTGCATGTAAAAAGTGAATTTCTTAAAATATTTTGATTTAAAAATCTAAAAGATTTAATAACTTTTTTACAATGTACAATGTTTGCTATGGAAAACATTTTGTTCTTCTCCTCATAGGCATATTTTATATCAATGAGTTTAATATAGTGTAAAATCATCGAAATGTTTTGTCAATTATATTTCCGTATTGAGGAAAATGTAATGGGATTATTTTTGTCCTATCCTGTAAACGAATTATTAATCATACATAGTTAACTTTCAATGCTGAAGAATGAACATGCCATAATGACTGGTAATCGCATAGGATTCCGAATCGAATATAATGAGTTGAGTTGAAAACAGAATTTCAAGAGAAAGATAGTGAAACAATATTATCGAGATATTTTGCTAAAGGATTATTTTCAAAATAGAAATAATATATTTACCAAAATTTATTTGTACTTAAAAAAAATATTTGAAATATTTTTAAGTTCGTAGAAATCATCTTATTTACGAAATACATTTATAAAATAGTGCATTTTGTGCTATAAAAAATCAAATACTTTAAAGTTTTCGGCTAAATTTATTAATTTTTTTCTCTGTTTAAAAAATATATTAAATTACATATACATAAACAACTACTGTAATGTTTTCAAATTACTTAAATAATATATTTGGTGGCCCCATGGACATACACATAGCCTTATGGGTAGACAAACAAATACATAAATAGAATTCATAATAGTTTTTCAATTATTTCGAGCTGTTCCTTTATTTTTATTAAATTTATGTTACTTCAAATCATCAATAAATTACACGTTAATGAATAATTGTTTTAAGTTGACAGCACACTTAAATAATATATTTTTATAATTCTTACATAAATACATTTCCAAATATTATGCAATGTAACATAAAATGGTTATAAAAATACAGATTAGAAAATAGAACGTATTATCTAAAGCTAAAATAAATTATACGGAAACTTTCATTTTCCGTCAACAAAGTGCGCAATTATTTTTTTTCCAGAAATAGGAGTTGTAAATTAGATTTTGTAAATGTACATCTTTTAAGAGTAGCTATTTTATAAAGTGTTGAAAGATAAAGTTAAGTTTTAATAGACAAACAACAAAAAGATAATTAAACTCAATTATCCGGTTGCTTTTCTAATTAATTCGTTTTCGCCGTAGACTGATACATTTACCACAATTTATTTGTAATTAAAAAAGTCAGTTTCACTTATTTTTGTTCAAATGCAGTTCTTTTTTTTTTTTTTTTTTTTTTTTTTTTTGAGAAATGCATTTAAAAATTAGAATTTCAATATGCATTTTGTTGAAAATGTTTAGTTTTATTTAGTGGCTTTTATTTTATTTTAAAACACCAGCATTTTTACATAATACGACCTATAGATAGGTAGATTTCAAGAGAAAGATAGTGAAACACTATTATCGAGATATTTTGCTAAAGGATTATTTTCAAAATACAAATAATATATTTACCAAAATTTATTTCTACTTAAAAAACATTGTTTGAAATATTTTTAAGTTGGTAGAACTCATCTTATTTACGAAATACATTTATAAAATAGTGCATTTTGTGCAATAAAAAATCAAATACTTTGAAGTTTTCGGCTAATTTTATTGATTTTTTTTCTGTTTAAAAAATATATTAAATTACATATACATAAACAACTACTGTAATGTTTTCAAATCACTTAAATAATATATTTTTGCAAATCATGTACGCATACATTCCAAAATACCGGGTGATCCAAAAGTTTCGGGAGTTTTGAAATGTTAATAATTTGGAAACTGTGTACAATACAAAGGTTCGGTTTTCAGATATATGCTCAGAAACACGTGGGATTTTGTTTAGCATGATTTTTTTTTTACATGTATATAGTTACAATTTTTAGCAACAGGTGGCGCTGCTGTACAACACTGGATGTAACTGTAATATATGCTTTATACACACATGAGTATGAGTTCATTGCGAAACATCTTTTGTAGGCTATTAATGAGATTTCGTTTTAAGGGTGGTTTATGTTCAATCACTTTTTTTAAAGTGGTTGAAATTGCATTGAAAGGGAATTTTGATACAAAATTTGATGAGTAACTGCCATGTTTAGACATGCTTTCTTTGCATGTCGAGCTGTGTTCTTATCGTACAATACGGAAGTAAAAATAGAAAAAGATTCGATGGTCATTAGAAATGTGAAATGCCATGGTAAGAAAGGTTTGAGAAAAAGGCTAATTGAAAGATCGTAATAAAAGCAGGAGATCCCAAATGCCTGTTGCAATCGGAAATGAGGTAGAATTCGATGCCAATACTCGGTGGAAATCACCAGCTCATAATGAATCAGTACACTTGTAATATCACGATATATTTGAAATTTCATCTGGAATTTCTTTCTCCTTTGAGGACACTGTGCACGTTGTTTTGCGTCGGCTCACAGCGGTACTTATAAGCTATAGGCGTCATAATGAAAATTTGTAACTCTTGGACACTAATTCTTTCATTTTAGCGAGCTATATCATACCATAAAAATAATACTGTCAATTTTAGCGCCACCTGTTGGCAAAAAGTGTAACTAACATAATTTGTTTGTTTCATCAAAAATACAAATCCCATAAGTTTCTAAGCATTTCTGTGAAAACCGCATACTTCTATTGTTTATAGTTTGTTAATTATTAGCATTTGAAAACTCCCGGAACTTCTGGATCACCCGGTATTATGCAAAATACCATAAAATTGTAATAAAATACTAATTAGAAAATAAAACGCATTTTCTAAGGATAAGATAAATTACACGAAAAGTTTCATTTAACGTTAACAAAGTACGAAATTAATTTTCATCCAGAAATAGGAAATGTAAATTAGATTTCGGAAATGTACATCTTTCAATAGTAACTGTTTTATAAAATATTGAAAGAGGGACTTGAAATTTAATAAAGTAGCAGCAAAAAGACTATAAAACATAATTATCAAATTCTTTTTCTATTATATTCGCTTTCGGCATAGAATGATACATTTACTAAATTTATTAGAAATTAGAAAAGTTTGTTTCAGTTGTTTTAATTTAGACGGATCTCATCTTTTTTTGAGAAATGTATTTGGAATTAGTGCATTTTGTACCCTAAAAAGTTATTATATGGTTAATATATGGAGATGTTCAGTTATTTCCATTGACTTTTCCGTTATTTTTAAACATCAGAAAGTTACATAGTAAAAAACAAACTACTGCAATTTTAATAAGACGTTTAATATACATCTTTTTGTACATCATGATTGCATACCATTTTTCAAATATTATTCAAACTACTGGATGATATTTGTAAAATTAATAATTACGAAATAAAACAGCTTCTTAAAGCTACGACTTTTCTTTTACGGAAATTGTAATTTCTTTCTAACAGATTACGCATTTAATATTCTTCTATAAATAGGAGATTTTAATTAAATCTCAAAAATTACACATTTTAACTGTAATTATTTTATAAAGTACTGGAACAATGTTGTCAGATTCGAGTTTTGACCCGATATGAGGATTTTTGACCCCTCAAAGTTCATGCTTAATTTTTAATGAAAAACTTGAGGATTTTTTTCTCTATTTCAATATACAACAACGGAAAAATTATAAAACACTTATCGATTTACTTTGTTTGTTATTTCATTCTCGCATTTCAAAGTATATTTACTGTATTTATTACAGCTTCTTAACCCTTTATCTACCGCATTATGAATTCATGAATATTTTACATTCTAAAGCATTTTAAGTAAGTTGCTTAAACTAAACTAAAATATTTCCATGATCATTTAATAAATTTTTGAAGGATTTTAGACGGATTGAAGGATTTAGAAAAATTAATTAAATTTGAATTTACAGGAATTTTATGCAACATTTATAACTCAACTCAAAACTTTTATTTTAAATTGTTATCTTAGTATTTTGTAGAATTTTAAAATGTACAAATATGATGGTCTTACAATATAAGTATAGAAAACTTTATTGATTTTTCTTCTAATTAAAAACATTATTGAATTATATGCAGATAAATACAGGGTGCCCAGGAAATGACTGACCCATTTTGAATGTAAATAACCTAAGAAAAGTTTGAGATAAAAATACGCAGTTTGCTGCCTTGTTATCAGAACATCAATAAATTTTTAGACATGAACATTCTCAAAATAGTTTGAATTTCGGCCAACAGATGGCGCTGGTGGCAACATGCGGCCGAAATTCAGACATTACTCTAGTTTTCATACGCATGAGGTTTTCGGCTCATTTTGCAGAGTAGAATCTCAATCGATATGTTGTATAGACTCTCGATGCATCTGCAGAAATAGAGTTTGTTAGGTGGAAAGAGATTTAAAATAATATTTATGATTTAACAATGCATATTATACTTATTAAAAACCAGCAGAACATGATTTTTAACAAACTTTGACTTATCACACATTTATAATAAATAAATTGTATTGAAAAAAATGCTTTTGTAAAATTTTTTTACGTACAATAAATTGAAAATATGGGGTAAATACCGCTTTGTTTTAAGCTAAAATAATCATAATATTTAATCTAAACATTTCTTTCATTAAATTGTAAAAAACTGTATTTTAAAAATTTTGTGGTGTCAAAAAGCTTTGAGTGAAAGACTAAGCAAACGCTTCCGGTCCGTATGTCATACAGGAAAATCGGTAAAGTGGTTGCGCAGTGGTGCGCAAATAGCGTTGGCAAGTTCTCAGTCTAAAAAAAAATAATAAAGGTTCATCTATATTTCGTCTATGATAAATCCTATCTTAAACATAAAATATTATTGATCACGATAGAAAACGTGGCATACCGAACTACCAGCTATGACGAAAACCTCTCTAAAGCAAAATATTTTTTATTTTTCCGAAAACCGAATCATCCCTATATTATATTTATATTTTGATGTTTGAGATATCCGAAAAAAATTAAGAAAGTCAAAAGATATTTTAAGATACACGCAACACTTCTCTCTCCTCTCCTCGACTGCAAATGCCTCTACGCTAAAATGGAAGAATGTTTAAAAAGAAAAAAAAAGCAACTTACCTATATTTATATCCTGCGAGTCACCTCCTTCAAAATTTCATTACAGAAAGCATCATCGATTCAGAATCATCATAGAATCATTATAGTTCGTACTTATTTTTGTTCAATTTTATAAATATTACCAAAATACTGGAAGGCTGGTGTTTTTCATATATATTTAAAAAAAAAAATGAATCTTTTCTTTTAATGTTTTTTTTTTTTTTTTCAAATCAGATACAAGAGGAATTTTGAGAATTCTTTCCCTTTTTTCGTCATGGAGAATAATTTAGGAGGGGGAGGAAAATGACGAAAATTATATTTCAGGGCCTATAATGCTCTTTGTTATGAAATTTTGAAAAGGGGTAACTCGCAGGATAAAATAAACATGAACGATGCAATTGTTTTTCTCTTTTTAAACATTACTCCATTTCAGTGTAGATGCGTTTTCAGCCGGGGAGTAGAGAAGGGAGAGAGAGGTGCGTGTGTAAAACTTATCCAAAAATCTCTCGTGTTTTTCGTAATAAAATTTTCAATCAAAATTAAAATTTTTATTTTAAATTTCAAAATATGATTATCATATAGAGATGAATTTTGTTTCCGTAAAAATAAAAAATATTTCGTTTTAAGCAGGTATCCGTTTTAGCAGGTGGTTTCGTATGTTACTTTCTCCATCGAAATCAATATTTTTTTTTATGTTTGAAACAGGATTTTATGTGAACAGAATCCTTCATTCAAAGATGCATTATATTTTTATATACCGATATATAAGTCACTGCCTGTCTTTTTTTTTAAGCAGGGAATTTGCTCCAACACTATTTGCGTACCACTGTTTTAACCACTTAAGTAATTTCACTGCATGACGTACAGACAAGAACAGTTTGTTTGATCTGTCACTTAAAGCTTTTTGACACCACAAAATTTTAAAAATACATTTTTTTTTACTATTTATTGAAAGAAACTTTTAGAATAAATATTATGATTTTTTAGCTTAAAAAAGTGATGTTTACCCCCATATTTCAAATTTATTGTACGTAAAAAGAGTTATAGGGTTACAAAAACTTTTTTTTTCAATACAATTTATTTATGGTAAATGTGTGATAAGTCAATGCTTGTTAAAAAACATGCTTTGCTTGATTTTATTAAATATAATAGACACTCTTAAATCATAAATATTATTTTAAATCTTTTTTCCTCCAAAAAACTCTATTTCTGCAGGTGAGTCGATAGTTGAATCAACATATCGATTGAGATTCCACTCTGCAAAATGAGCCGAAAACCTCATGCGTATGAAAACTAGAGTAATGTGTGAATTTCGGCCGCCTATTGCCACCAGCGCCATCTGTTGGCCAGGATTCAAACTATTTTAAGAAAGTGCATGTCTTAAAATTTATTGATATTCTGACAACAATGCAGCAAACCGCGTATTTTTATCTTAAACCGCTTTTTAGTTATTTACATTCAAAATGGGTCAGTCATTTACTGGACACCCTGTATCTACTGTAATGCTTACAAAGCACTTGAATCATATCTTTTGATATTCACGTATGTATAATTTTTAATTATTATAAAAATACCCAAAATTATTAAAATTTGAAAAAAAAAAGGTTTTAAAAGCTAAAATATTTTTACGAAGGCATTAATGACTCTTAAGCAAAGTATGTACTTAATTTGCTTTCAGAAATAGGAGATGTAAAATAAGTTTTGAAAATGCTCCTCTTTTAATGATTAGCTGTTAAATAAAGTGTTAAAAAAAGAGAGTTATGATTTAATACACTAGCGACAGAAAAGTAATAAAATACATTTATTGAGGTACTTTGCTGATCAGATTGTTTTCACTATACGATTGTATATTTACCAGGTTTCATTTGTACTTAAAAAATGACTTATTTTTAATTTCAGTGGAGCTCATCTTACCTGAGAAAGGCATTTCCAAAATAGTGCAAATTGTTAAAAAATATATATTTATTTCGTTAAGATGTATTTTTCCGTTGATTATAATTTTAGATTGAGGAGATGAGTTATATATATATTTTAAATATTGGGCCATTCCATGTCAACTGGTCTAGAGGCTCCCACTCGACCCTTTTCATTTTTTTTATAATTGATACAGAATATGCATCTAGGTATATGATGAACATCTGGGTACTGTTTAGTGCAAGAAGTTGTATAGATGGGGCACCAGGGGTCGATATGTACCAATCACTACTTTATGGTCGTAGAAAAAACGGCCAAATCATCAAGTTTGGCATCATATTCCTCATGATATATGTAACCTTGCTTAATGAAAATAAGTGATCTAATACAACTTTTTGTGCTAAAAAATGTAATTGCAGTATTAAAATTCATAAATGAAATCTATCATCATTACTAGGCCTCAAAGCAGGCCCTACGGCCAATCTGGTTGAATTTTAGCCTTATTTTAACATGCTGTAACTACTGTAAATATTACTTTAAAAATTTGTCGCTTCACAAATTAATTACCTATGAATATGTCATAAAGCCCCTGAAACTGTTTTTAAATTGCTGAAATATTCATTAAATTATTCATATTCAAAATCTAATAAAAAATTAAAATCGTCGATTTTGCCCCATCTTCAGTAACGTATATCTTAAAAGGGACACTTCTGATTTGGTTACAATTACCACCACTGGAAAGGGCATATCTTAATTTATAAAAAAAAAACTTTATTTCATTTTGGGCCTTTTAGATACAAAAGGAAAATAATAAAATTCAAAAAACCTGTTGTACGAGATAATCGAGATACATATGAGAAAGGTATACAGGGTGTTTCGCTACCAGACCGACAAACTTTGAGGGATGATGGTAGACATGAAGACAAACATTATTAAATAGGAAACCATGGGGCGCAAAGGTCTTCTATAGGAGCTAGGGGCCATTAACCCGTTCGCGACGGAGCGCGCATTTCGAAGTGCGCATCTGAGGACGGAGCGGGGAAATTCGATTTCCTCTTCAGGGCCGAAGGATTTTGCGAAGCTAAGCCTAACTCTTGTAATGTGTTCTTTAAAAAATTATAAAAAATTCATTTTTCCATGTAATCTTTTGAAATAAATGTGCATGGAATTAGTCGTCATTATGTATATACACACAAAAATTGAGTTACTTTCTCCGATATTTTAATATAAAAATTACTTTTTAAACGTATGTATTACCTATTTTAGCTACTTTTGTAGGTTGAAAAATTATCACAATATGATCAATTAGAACCAATAATCAATTTGAAACAATATGATCACAAAATACCTACGTAACTTTAATATAGCAACATTTGAAACATTTTCCTCAAATAAAAAATAATTTTGATAAAACAGAAACAGTTTTGCTTTCAAATAATTTGCAATGCATTCCTTAAACAAAATAAGCGTTTTAAAGAATCCGATTTATTAACAAATAAGAATAATTAATGAAACATGCAAGCACCTTCTGCATGTTAGTTTTTATTACTTATTATATAAACAAACAGGCAAAATAAATTTTAAATGTTTCCTTAAAAATATTAGAGAATTCAAAAATTACATATAATCAATCATAAAATATTTATTTAATAAAAAGTATTGGATAATAGTAAGTAAAAAGTGAATAAAACTAAACTTTAAAATAAAATATGCATTTCTATAAAGTTGTTAAATATAAGGTTTAATATAGTAATATATGTTAAAACAAAATATCAAATAAAGATTATTTGATAATAAGGATTAAACTTAAATGCTGAATTAAAATACATTAACCAAAGAATTGTTGATGTTAAAATATCTTTATTTATATCTTATGTATTAAAAATTATTAAAAATTATAAATAAACTTATGAAATTAAAAAGTATTGAATAATAATTAATAATAATACATGAAACTAAATAGCAATTTTAAATTTACTGATAAAAAAAGCCAATAATGTTAAAAGTATTTTTGGAATTGGAAATATATTTATAATCAAGCATCAAATAATACATCGAATAAATCTATTAATTTATAACATCTAAAACTTAATATTAAATCGAAATATGCATGCTAATGTACGCGCTTATTCATCAAAATATTCAGAATTTAATGATTGTGTTGGAAACTCTAAAAAATTTTGCTTTCTTAAAATTCCTTTTTTTTTTTTTTTTTTTTTTTTTTTTTGACATTTCAGTGAGTTTGAGAAGCGCGATACTTAAATAGAGTTAATTCAATTTAAAATGAATTAGTTTGAAACGATGCATAATATTCTAAATGTTAAAAAATAAAAAATAATCAAGTATCTCACGATTGAAAACTTTCTTTTTATTCTGTCCTTTCATTCCTTTTTTTTTTTTTTTTTTTTTTTTTTTTTTTAATTACGGCTTAAAAGAATTTGCCACAACAAAATAAAGCTTAAAATGGAGTCACTGTTTTATTCTCAAACAACCAATCCCAAAATTTCGGAGCTCGATAATCACAAGGATTTACATACAAGTAAGCAGTTTGGAATAAAAACGAAAAAAATAATCTTAGGAAACATTCATTTGTCGATCTAAGTTATTTTCAGACCAGATAAGAAGGGGAAAAAAAGAAAAATAGAAACGCACATTAATTAGAATGCTTAGTCAGAGGCGAAAGTGCATGAAGCATTATATACTCCTTTGTTCATTCACTCTTTTTCTCTTTCCAAATAGTGTAGAACATTTTGCCATAAATAAAAGATCAAGTTTAAAAAGAACTGTAAAATATTTATGATCGAAAAGAGAATACGTTATAAAGGCTTCAGAGAAAAAAATAAATACATCATATGATAAAATCATATTTTCTTTTCACTGCAGTATTTTTTGTGAAAAATTAAATTAATTTTTATTAAAAAAAAAAAAAAAAAAAAAAAAAAAAAAAACATATACTGATTCCACTTGCTTTCTATGTAAGGATGGAATGTATTCTTCTCTAATATAAAGTCAAATACGATTACGATAAACATTTTATACGTTATATTCTTTATAGTAAAACGTTCCAGATTGACGGCACGAATACTTGTCGCTGGGGATGTGAGTGCCAACGGTGCCGACAAGAACTCTGGTCGCTCGTCCCGAAGGGGTTAACCGCAAATATTTCCTTCTGAAGTTCAGTAGCATTATTTCTAATAAAGAAAAATAAAGTTTTACTAGACGCGTAAAAAGATTTATGAAACAGAAAGACGTGATGAAAAAATAATTTTTTTCCCATTGTAGTATTTCCATAAAAAATTAAATTCGCGTGGATTAAAAAAAAAATGTTTTCATTAGCTTTCCTTGTTTGAAGGGGAAGTCTTCTTCCTTAATATACATTCAAATAGAATTAGGATAAATTTTTTATATGCTAAACTGTGAAAAACAAAACGTTCCGTTTGATCGGCATGAATGGTAGTCTCGCGGGATATGAGTACAAACAGCGCCGGCATGAATGGTAGTCTCGCGGGATCTGAGTACAATCGGTGCCGGCATCTATAGTGGTCGCTCGTCCCCAAGGGGTTAAAGTTTAAGGTCCAAAAATTCAAGCGATGATAAAAAAAAGGGAAAAAGGGTCGATTCGTTTGCGATTTTCACGAAAATCATTCTTTATAACACGATAAAAAAAAAACAAATTATAAAGGTTACATTCAAAAATTGTCGATAGAGGGTGCTTTAGACTTTAAAGTAACGAACAACTACTTTTTACCGTTATTTTGTGTATGGGATTGAAATTATTTTAAAGTTTAGACTTTAACTTAAATTTTAATTCCAAAATCGGAAACATTGGGATCTGGTAACTGGCGAAAATTTAACTGTAAACAGAGGGGCGGATTTTAAACATTCATAAACATTATACAAACTGATTGATTTTGTTGAGGTTTGCGTGTAGTTCATTCCCTTGGTAATTATTTTATTCCAAATGACTTACAGCTCTTGTGTATCCATTTTTTGATAGAGGGCGCTTCCGACACATCTCCGACATTTCAATGGCATTACTCCTGTGTGTTTTACTACCAGACCACCATACTTCCAGGAAGTGTTAGGGATGCAAAGCGATTCGGAATCACATAAGAATGTAACATTGAAAATGCCTGTTAGCGAGCTGTGGTTAAAAGAAGAGAAGAAAAAAGCAACAGAAACAGGTAGTGAAACAGCAACACGTTAATGTGGCAGAAAGCAATTTAGTTAAAGGTTTTACTACAAAAGGTATGCGAAATTACGACCAGAAGTAGTCGGGCATGGTTGACAGCAGCGTCGCATGCAATTCCTTACGCTTTGAAAGATTCCTGCATCTCGGATATCTTTCTGGCAGCTACAGAAATTCAAGCTGACAGGTCTCCCACTGACGGTACAGGAGTCTCATACATTCAATATTTCATTTGATCCCAGCAGAAGAAGTCCATACAGATTCAGATTCAGATTGAGCCAGGTAGTGGTGGGTGGGAGGCTACTAATTGGTTTGAGCTCAACTAGCCTCACCCAGCAATGTTCATTTTAAAAAATACAGAACAATTATACATTAATAAAATAAAGGTAGGTAACAAAAAGTAATCGATATAATGCAGTAGGTGCGACGATCTGGCAGGCCAACGAACCGGACCACCACTACCTATCCACCGATGTCCACATGTTTACGTTGAGGTGTCTACAAACATCATTGATAAAATGTGGAGTAGTCCCATCGTGCTATAGAATGGCGCAGCGAAAGAGGAACATGTGCTTTTACCAGAAGTTCCGACAGAACGTGTTGTAGAAATAGCAAGTGGTTTTTTTCTCTGCTTCTTTTAACTCTAACTCGTAAAAAAGATATTTTTGACATTACATTATATTATGATTCCGAGTCGTCTTTGCATCTCTAACACTTACTGGAAGTATGTTGGTCTGGTAGTAAAACACCCAGGGGTAATGCCATTGAAATTTCGGAGATGTGTCGGAAGCGCCCTCTAACAAAAAATGAGTACACCAATGCTGTATGTCATTTTGAATAAAATAATTACCATGGGAATGACCTACACGCAAACCGCAATAAAATCGAGTAATTTGTCAAATGTTTATGAGCGTTCAAAATCCCCTCCTCTGTTCAGAGTTCAATTTTTGCTAGTTATCCGATAACAATGTTTCCGATTTCGGGCTTAAAATTTAAATTAAAGTCTAAACTTTAGAATAATTTCAACCTCGTGCACAAAATGAGGATAAAAAGTAGTTTTTTTTTGACTCTAAAGTCTAAAGCGCCCTCTATCGACAATTTTTGAGAGTAACCTTTAAATTGTTTTTACAAACAAAACGTGATATAAAGAATGATTTTAGCGAAAACCGCAAATGAATCCACCCTTTTTTCCGTTGTTTTTTATAATCGTTTGAAGTTTTGGACCTTAAACTTTAATGACCCCTGGCTCTTACGGAAGACGTTTGCGCCCCATGGTTTCCTATTTAATAATGTTTGTTTTTATGTCTACTATCACCCCTCAAAGTTTGTCGGTCTAGTAGCGAAACACTCTGTATATTACGATACTGTTTTTCAACATTTTTTCACCATTCTTTTTTATTCCAACGATTAATGCGTAGATAATTATAAATTTTTCTGGTTACAGTTACTTCTCCTTTACCCTTATGAATGATTTGTAACTGCAATGCCAATGAGTTATATCCAAGAATCATACAAAACTAGGTTCTGATTGGGTATCACATGCTTAAAATTATGAATGTTGGTACCTAACAAGATCAATCAATTATTATAGACTAAATGTTTTGAGCATTTAAAGTTCGCTTTATGTTGATTCATGATCCTCCAAGCTATAAAAACATTATTCATTGGTTCAGCTTGTCAAATATCTTATTGATTGCGATTGTAACAGCTTTCGGTAAATTGAATTGCTGACTAATTTTTGTTTTTATTGGAACTGGAATATTAATTACTAGCTGACCCGCCCGGCGTTGCCTGGGTCCGTATTAACAATATTAAACGAACTTGAAATTTGTATGATTTTATCATTAACTCGTTACATGCAGAAATGCATTGTCTGAAATACGTAGCCACTGACTTTGTGAAAAATCGGTTTTAAAAACAACAACTAATATTAAGCTCTAAAAATACTTAAAATGAGCAATGAGAAACACGGGAGGGAACATGTATCCAACGATTGCGTTAGTTTCGTGTTAAAGTGTTGATATTTACCCGTAAAAATCACTGTTAAATCACGTAACTAATTATTTTTTTCGCATAGAAATACCAAGTGAATATTTTGATTTTCAAACTAATTATATCACTCTTAAATCCGACTATACCGTGAATGAAATCGATACGCGATGATAAAAGATTGGTATATAGTATTATAATTTCAGAGCCATTTAACAAAAGTGTATATTTTTAATCAAAGCATGCGTAATGTTGACTCTGTGGACAAATTCCTAATTGTAAACTTTTGTACCATAACCATAATATGTCTGTAACCTAACTGCGACTTAACATTACCCTACCGTAACTTAAATATAACATAAATGTAACCTAGCCGTCACTTTGAAATATCAATATAGAAGCATCATTTAAGATTTTGCTTGAAAAGTTAACATTCTTTCGTTAATGTCTTAAAATCGTCTGTACTCTGCAATCTAGATTTCATATTAATATATGTTATTTAAGTTTTCGCGCATGATTTTAAAAGAATGTTATCATACATATATTTTACATATTGACATAGAGTTATTAATATGTTGTTAAATTAAACACATTTTTTCATCTACGTTATAAAGTATTAAAAAGTTCTGAAAAAAAAGAAAACTTTTAGTAATACAATTTTTAGTTCAAATCAAATGTTTTCAATATTTTATTTTATTTTATTTTGACATTTAATTATTTCGAATTTATCAATTTCAATTATTTTAAAAGCAAACATTTTTTTTTAAATAAATAATATAATAGAAAAAAGACCATTTTAAAAAATTACTATTTCTTCGTAAAATACGCTTCAGCTGTAATTCATTTCTTTCAATTCGTCTTATTAATACAAAATCCCTTCCACATGCTTTTGTTTGGGACATTAAACTTGAGCGATAAGTGGTTTAATATTGCAACCCTTTTCTCGGTTAACTTCACCACCACCTATCTTTTTCCTCCATGGTTTACAACCGCTGTGATAAAAAATCATCATTTAAACTGACAGTTTGCAAGTCTATGAATTTTAAAGGTCTGTTCCAGCTTTTTTAATTATTTATGCGAAAATTTTATGCAACCAACCAACCATAACTAAATAAAGGGAAAAAAAGAAGAAAAAAGGCGATTTTTTATGAGAGTGATCTTTGGAATTTAATTAATTACTCAGTTAATAAATAGAATTTCGAAATTCTGAAGCTCAGGTGCATCAGGAGAGATATTGGGCTACTCTCATAAAAATTTTGAGCTTCGTACGTCCCATAGATTTTGCTAGCCATCGCAGACACACACACACACACACACACACACAGACAGAGCGATTTGTTATTTTATTAGTATAGATTATATGCTCTTCTGGAATACCACAAAGGTTTTGTCTAGTAGGCCAATAAAATTATTTCGAAGGTCCATGAGGGTGCACAAAATTTATTAAGACAACGTTCTCTTCAAGTGAAATTTCATGTACATTTCCAATCCACCAATTTTTATCGTAGATGCAGGCAATATACTGTCCAAACATAGTATATCTGATACGGATACATTGTAAAATGCAGTCTTAGCACTCTTATCAACATGTGTTATAAAAATTGTTGCATCAATTGATATTCTACTGACACGAACTTGTTTTTAATTTACTGGTGCAAAATCAAGATGTTCTGTTGTTCTAGGGACTGTACATCCGATTTTGAAACGCTCTTCTTGCTCAATTTTTTACTGCTTTACGGCATATTGGGAGCTTGAAATACTCAAAACATTTGGTCTATAATAATTTATTGATCTTGTTATTTACCAACATTCATAATTTTAAGCATGTAATACCCAACCAGAACCTAGTCTTGTATGATTCTTGGATATAACTCATTGGCAATGCGGTTACAAATCATTTATAATGGTAAAAGAGAAGTAACTGTAACCAGAAAAATTTATAATTATCTACACATTAATCGTTGGAGTAAAAAAGAATGGTGCAAAATATGTTGAAAAACCCTATAGTATTATATACCTTTCTCGTATGTATCTCGATTATCTCGTACAACTGGTTTTTTGAATTTTATTATTTTCCTTCTGTATCTAAAAGGCCCAAAATGATTTTTTTTAAATTATAAATTAAGATATGTCCTTTCCAATGGTGGTAATTGTAACCAAATCAGATGTGTCCCTTTTGAGATATATGCTGCTGAAGAATGGGCAAAATCGACGATTTTAATTTTTTATTAGATTTCGAACATGAATAATTTAATGAATATTTCAGCAATTTAAAAACAACTTTAGTGGCTTTATGACATATTAATAGGTAGTTAATTTGTGAAGCGACAAATTTTTAAAATAATATTTACAGTAGTTGCAGCATGTTAAAATAGGGGTAAAATTCAACCAGATTGGCCGTACGGCCTACTTTGAGGCCTAGTAATGACGATAGATTTCATTTATAAATTTTAATACTGCAATTACATTTTTTAGCACAAAAAAATGTATTAGATCACTTATTTTCATTAAGCAAGGTTACATATATCATAAGCAATATGATGCCAAACTTGATGATTTGGCCGTTTTTTCTACGACAATGAAATAGTGATTGGTACAAATTGACCCCTGCTGAAAGTGTATTTTAAATATCGATACTTATTTTCAAATTTAACTTTTTTATTAGCACTTTCCAACAAAGTTGAAAAGTGCTTATGCATTCGGTTTGTCTCTCCGTCTTTCCGCACTCTAACTCTTGTAAATATAATCGGATTGTCATGAAACTTTTGGACCTTAATGTCGTTTACCCGAGCACAAACCCTATTGAAAATGAAGATTCAGCCATGATTTGTTTATTTACAGGGACAGTCAAAAGTTTTCCATTACATTACGGTCTATGGGAAAAATCGTTTCAAATGAATTTTAAAGATGTTACACCCAGCCAAACATCTTCCAGTTTTATATGCATCTACAAAATGCATTAAAATATGCATTTTGTAAAGTATGCAGCGAAAAAGTAGTTATTTTTCATTTACAGGGCCACACAAAAGAATTCCAATACATATTAATAAAGGGGGGGATTGTTTGTCACAAACTTTAATTATGGTAAACGATTTCATATATAACCAAATTGATATACGATGCTGAGGATTAATATGATTTATCTCATGCATATCATTAGTGCATAGCATTTACAGGGACACACAAATGATTTCAAATACACTGCTCAAAACATTTAAAGCATATTTGAAGTTTATTTAATGTAAAATAAAGATATAAACGATTTTTTGCCGAAAATAGAAGACGAGAATAACAAATGCAAATTTTTCTGGTTTTCAAACTGTGGAGTATGCAAATTTTGAGTTCGACGTCAAAAACGTCGCTTCAGTGGCAGCGAATGATATTTGACTTTCAACTGGATAAAAGAGAATGAAGACAAGGAGGATCGGCATTCAGTGATTGCTTTGTTTCGATGAGTACGATGTCTCAGCGAAGTCATTTGACAGATTCAGAAGCTTGGAGAATTGTTGGTAGGTTAGAAGGGAGCCAAACTCAAGCCAAATAGCGCAAGCCATTGGAGTGTCACAAAGAGTAATTTCCAGGATCTGGAACCGTCTTTTGGAGAGTGGATGTGCAGGCCGAAGACCAGGGCAAGGTCGAGACGGGCAACAACGCCCAATATAGATCGGTATTTAGCGTTAACAGCTCGGAGACACCGAAACATGAACGCTACTCTTCTCCAACAACACCTTCGCTCGGCTACAGGCACCACGATTTCAACTCAGACTGTCCGAAACCGGCTCCATGCTGTAGGTCTGTATGCTCGCCGACCAATGGTATGTGTTAGATTAACATCAAGGCATCGTCGCGACTGCAGGGAGTGGGCAACCGAGCATGTCAACTGGAGGAGAAATGAATGGAGCAATATTCTGTTTTCTGACGAGTCCCGTTTTTCTGTGCATCCGGATAATAGGTGTATTTTCATCTGGAGGGACCGTGGCAGTAGGAATAATCCTGCGTTCGTGCACGAAAGTGTCAGATTTGGCGGTGGAAGAGTGTTGGTGTATGGTGGCATCTCCATTGACGGGCGCACTAACCTCTACATCATTCGAGATGGAGCTCTGACTGGTCGCCGATATAGGGATTAGATCCTCAGACCTATTGTAGTCCCTTACGCTGCAGCAATCGGAGATAACTTCATTTTAATGGACGATAACTGCAGGCCACATCGTGTAAACCTGGTGGAGGATTTCCTTTTCGAGGAAGGAATCGTTCGAATGGAATGGCCAGCGTGTTCTTCAGACATGAATCCAATCGAGCACGTTTGGGACTCTCTAGGAAGACGAGTTTCTGGCCGCCAACAACCCCCACAAACTCTTCGAGAACTGGAAAGAGCTCTTCTGGAAGAGTGGGGCAAAATACCCCAACTCGTCATTAATAGCCTTATTGAGTCCATGCCTCAAAGGTGTTCAACGTTGCTGGCCGCCCGTGGAAACCATACCCCCTACTGAAAATGATTTTCTTTGAAGAAAACACCTTTCCTTATTCTTTTTTTCTCATATGCACAAATTGTGTTTTTTTCCTTTTGTACACAAATGCGCAATAAAATGCATTTTTTTCTGCCAAACATGTGTAATTTATTCTCATATAACCTACTATGTCTGTCGACCATGTATCAATCAGCTAAAAAGTTTCCCAGATACAAAATCCACCTAAAACTGCAATATCCTTTAATTGTTTTGAGCAGTGTAGTATATTATTTCCGAAGTCCTGTATATTATGGAAGATGGCTGTTAAATGGATAACATGAATTTTTAATTATGATATACGCTTTTAACTAGATGTTTCACTAGATGTATGTATGTTATATGGTTTATATATATGTAAATTGTTACACAATTCAGCTATAGAATGTTGCACAAAATACTCGGAAAGGTTACTGAATATGAGCGTAATTTACTTCAAGTTAGTTTTTAAATATGTTATGCCTTTTTACGATGAACTGCATTTATTTTACTAAGAAATGTTTGTAGAATATAGATAAAATGATATACAGAGTCACGCGAAGAACTAGATGCGTGGTCGCTTTTGGATGATAAATTCTCGAAATTTGATTTAAGTAGTTAATTTATATTTAAACTAAACTTTAGTCAAATACTTTCGTGTATTAAAAGTACTATGTATTTTACAGGGCTAAACAAAAGTATTCAAGTATGTTTCCATTTATTAGTATAAATTGCTGAAAGGAAAATTTCAACCAGTTAGGTGTTTCCTTGCTAAACTAAATTTTACCATTATATAGTCTATATATTAGCCGACAGATCAAATACAGGGTTCAAAAGTATTGGAATATATATTTGGATATGAACACTAGTACGTGATTTTCTTTGCTATGAAGTTTTGTTAAAGATTTCAAGAAGTGTTGGAAAGTAATTCATAATCTATGCTTAATGTATGATTTTTCTTGTTTAAATATTACTTGTGGTTTATAAAATCTATAGATCATATATAAGGCCGTTCACAAATTCGCAAGAGCATCCGTTTAACGGATAAAATTGCTGAATAGAAAATATTTTATAGGCCTATATATCTGCAGATCTTATACAGTGCTGCAAAAAATTGCATATTTTTACCACTATTCATGATAATAGATGAAATGTGTTTCGAAATACATCATGATTATGCGGTTTCCATATTACTCTTTTTGACGTCATTTTTTATTTTTAAAGTGCTATATTTCTTATTATATTCTGATTGCATTGGAAAGTATTCCATAATCTATGCTAAATTTTTTGTTCTTGTCCTAGTTTTCGAATTTTTTTTTCGCGCAAAGATACTTTAAAATCTAAATAAAATTTCAAATCTTGGTTTAAACTTCTCGACTGCGATTTTGGAATCTTAATTAGATTTATTTTAGTTAAATCAGTTCCTATTAATAGTTCAATTTAATCCTATTCAAAATTTTTCATTTAGTTGACAAAACACAATATTTTTTTTCTTCTACAAGACTGAAGTTGTATCTTACTGTTTGTATCGCCATTTGAAATGATCGTTCAACAGCAACTTATCTTTTAAGGCATAAAAAATAAACAAAATACAATATTTCAAACATCCATACCACATTTAAATGATGAAAATGGCGATTGCCCCAACGTACTTCCTGAATATATTTGTCTCCGAATTTGTTCAGATTTTGAAACCGGACTGTTTAAATATCGAAAAGTTATAGTTATAAACTATGCAACAAATTTGTGCATCATTTAGTAATTTTTTTTCAAGATTATTTTTAATTTAGAAAAATGGTTAAGGCGTACATACTTAGAATGAAAATAATAGAGAAATAGAAAAATCTACTTACCTTTAGATTATACATAAATTTAAAAATCATATGCAGAAACTGTAAGTAATACCGAAAAAATTGTATCTATTTACTTTTTAAAAAAGAAGATCGTTATCTACTGATTAAAAAGAAAACTATTTACTTTTCGAAAAATTTTTTACAAAACACGGTCACATGAAGTTTTTGCTCTAACAAATGGTCTATTAAGGTAAAATATAATAGACTTTAATTAAATAAAATTGCCAATTTTTTTTTTTTTTGGATTTATGTTTTGATAAATTATTGTAAAAGATATATGTCTCTGCTTGTGCAATATGTACCAATGAAGAAAAGATTAATGATAATTTCGGGATTTCTAATTAATGAACTCGGCAACAGTTTTTGTTACAATTAATTTACTATTTATTATTTATAACATTCACTAATTTAATAAGCTAAAATTCTTTAAAATTCAAAATTTTAAAGGGTCAAAATTACCTTTTAATAAGATGAATAATAATGTTTTTAAATTTAAAATATAATAATAAGACAAAAGCGTATCATTTATTGGAAGAGAATTGGGTTCGAGAAAACTTTAACGTTCACTTCTAGATATACTCAGTAAAAATGTAACTCCGTTAGCAATAGTCACACGGGAATAAGCTGATATTTTGAGCATTCACAATGTTAAAATTAGTATTCAAAGATAATTTTTAGAAAAGAAAATTAATCTAAAAGAATTTAAAATTATAATGTAAGGAAAGATTTTTTTAATGCACCTTTGAACAGTTTTATTACATTAGTCAAATTCTACATTTATCCTCTTTTTCTAAATTCATGTATTAGTACCTAAAGCGCTGTATTATCTCAAAAAACTTTTGAACATTAATTTGATGAAAAAATTCAAATGTATTTTTTTTCTTTTTATAATTTTTCAGTTTTGCATTTCCTTTGAAAAAAAAAATGAAAGTGTTTTTAACGTAACTTAAATTAAAGAATTATTTTAAGGAAGTAACTTTTTTCCCAGATGAATCTCGTAAAATTTTACTCAATAATAAATTCTTAGTCATTAAAATAAATTAAAATTTCTATACATACATATAATATTTCAAAAAAAAAAGTTTTACCGTGATTTAATAATCATATTTAATGTAATTATCACTAAAAATATCGATACCAATTTTGATCATTTCTAATTTTCTAATTAATATTTCAAGATACATGATTTTTATTAGCTTGTAAAGGAAAGTTATATTCGAATTTCCTTCATATTGCTTGTAATTATATTAGTAAGGAATTTATTTTATGAAATAATCTTTAATTATTTTCAATCATTGAAGCATTTTTAATGTAATCATATTTGGTTATAATTGGATAAAGTACATTACATATGTGAAATTTACCGACACGAAAATTAGATAACCGCAGTATTAAAGGGAATAATTAATGTTCGTGGATTAAATGAAAGATATTAGAAGAATGACTTTTTAAAATAATTTCATTTATGCTAAAAAAAAAAAGCTTATAACCTACATTATTAATAACTAGCGGTTACCCGTGACGTCGTTCACGTAGCAAAAAAAAACAAAGATAAACGCTTTAATTAAACAAAACATTTCATTAAAAATAATTTAAAATATATATAACACATATCTTATACCAAGCTATGCAGTAATTTTTTTTTTTTTTTTTTTTTTTTTTTTTTTTTTTTTAGGGGACTTAATAACTTAGTCAAATAAATGGAAAATATGTTAGATAATATTAACGATCGCGAAAGTGAAATTGCAACCATTTATACTGTAGAACACCTGTAACGCACCCTAGTAGTACAGAAATCATGTTGTAGTGCATTTCAGAATTCCATATGAAAGAAAGAAAAATCATGTGTTAAACCTAGGTAATAAAAAAAATATCCAACATTTCTATAATGCATAACTTCGCCGGCCCATTCTTTTCTGCATCTGTGTATGTGATCTATGTGCTTGTAAATATTCTAAATACAATGTTGAAATTTTGCTTAGTTAGAAAAAGTATAACGAAGATTAAAATTCACCTTTAGCAATTTCTAATAATAGACAGAAACGTACTTGAATTCTTTTGTACAGTCCTGTATATTACGTGCAAATATTTATACGACCGCATATTTAGCTTAAATTTTTCAAGCAAAAAACCCGATTCAAATTATTGAATTCATATTTCCGGGAATCGCTATTGCACAGGTGACCATATATCCAGTTTATTGTATAGTCCGATACATGATTTATTTAAATTCTACAAACATCTCTTATCATACCAAATGTAGCTGAACTTTAGGATGCATTAGTTTTCCTTAAAATACATACTATAATTGAAAAAGCTCTTCAGCAATCTTTTCTAATAGACCATACTTAAGATACAATATCTGAGATCTGACACAGGTCCTAAATCTTTTATGCGTCTCTGTAAATGAACAACAAATGTGATGCAAATCTTACTTTACTGCAGTGTTGCCAGATGAGCTACTTTTTTTAAATTCAGATTCTTGATTGGCACCAGTTTTTACAAAGATAAAATATGCCTTATTCAATGGCATGATAATTAAGGAAAAAAACAAAAGGTAAGTTACCGTTTCAAAAAATGGTGCCAATCGAGAAATCTTAATTTAAAAAAAGTAGCCCACTGGCAACACTGCTTTATTGCAAGCATATTAGTAAATTTCAGTATCTATCATTGTATTGATTACCTCAGTATATTAATTTCATCATGTTTGTAATAGTGCAACGCAATTAAATTACGCTGGGAATATTTTTTCCCCGTAGACTATCATATTACCGAACATTTTTCTGTTATCTTGTAAAAGAATGTTAAATCTTTTCACCTCATTTTCTACAGAAATCTTGTTTTAGTGCACTTCAGAAACTGATATCATTTTCAATATTATTAAAATAATCTTATAAAATAACATTATTAAAATATGCTGCAAATGGTTTTTCTTCACAGACTATGATATATTGAAATACTTTTGAGCTCACTGTACGCACACTATAAGTACTATACTTAACATATTCGATAGTAACCATGTTCTTGTGAACCTTAAAAATGCATGTAAATTTCATTACATTTAAAATTATGTAACATTATGAAAATACACCACAAATGATTTTTTCGCCGTATATCATAATGTAAAGTCTCCTTTTGAGTGCTCCTGTGATTCAGCTATAATTGCTACCTGGCTCATTTTCAATGCCGCACATGCTATAGCAAATATCAATAACGTATGTTATTTTCGTATGAATCCCACTATATTTACTGAAGTTGAAACACGGACAAACAGACGGCAGACCCTAGGCACTCGGCATCCGGTATACAGACAGTATGAAGTCGTTAAACACTTTTAGACCATGTTAGAAAGTGTCAAAAAGGGGCTAGTTTCCGTAAAACAAAAACAAAAATAAAAACAGAATTTTTGAAAATTTATAAACTTATACTTTGTTTCAGATATGACGTTACATTGATATTTTTAAAATTCTTAATGGAAAGTATTCCTGTGACGTCACAATTGGTAAAAAGTTCAATTTTACAGCCTCGAACCGAAAGAAAGAAAAAGGTTCATTTTTATTACGGATTAATATCTGGAAAAACTACTAAAATATTCACATTCTTGTAAAGTCTGAAGTTATAATCTTGTGAAGTCTTCTAAGTGTAAAAGAAATTTGATATAATCGTCTGCGCGATATAAGAAGAAAAACTGTATTCCTCTGACGTCACAATTGGTAAAATCGCGGTTTTTAACCTCGAACCGAAAAACAGAACAGGGTCCATTTATTTACTTCATATTCTTTTATCACGTGAAAATCCTTCAGTTGAAAATTAATTACAGAAGAGAAATAATTATTCCTGTTTTTTTATTTTTTGGCAACGAAAAAAGAAAGATGATTAAATATTATGGAAAATTTTTCACTTTATTCTGTATGAAAAATAGTGAAATGTTGAATTATTAAGAAAAATATTTGAATAAAAAAAAATAAAAATTAGCCTATGTTCATTTCAGACCAAGAATCTATCTATATACAAAAATTCAAAGACATTAATCCATCCGTTTTGAAGCTAAGTTCATTCCAATTTTCGGACACACTTTCACATTTATAATATATATAAGGATATAAGGATTATCAAAATTACAATAATAATAAAATTAGCACAATAATAATAAATCTTATATTTTACTATAGCTCATTCTTTCGTTATGCTAAGCTTTATACTAATATGTTTTAAATTATTTCAGTGTCATTTTAAATGCGTTTATGTTTAACGGTGGGGGGAAGGGGGGCTGATAATTCAGCATTAGAATTTCCATGCCTGGTGTTACTTCTAAGTACGTTTGATGCACTTCTATTTTTTAACCTTCTTTCTAATGAGTAATAATGCAATACTGCAAACTATTATGGAATTATTTTTTTTGTTCCAATTGACTTCAGAGCAACATTTTTATTTTAGTTGTATAGCTCGAATATTAGACTTTTAATCATATTATTCTTAAATTGACAGATTATTATGATTGAATATCATTAACAAAATGGAACAAATCTGAGGCATCCATTTGGGAACACAGAGACTGAGGAGGTTAAATATTACTTAGGAAATTAATATTTTTAAATTATTTTTTCTGTGTACTACTCTTTAGGGATATTTTCTTGTTTTCTTAGTTCTCAATATATTGTTAAAATTTAAGCTCAAATTAACAATTTATGTTTTAAAACTGACGAACTGTGAGTAAAATTTTAGCATTTCATGTAAAATTAAGTATTTACAGCAGAAAACAAAATTTAAAACTAATGAGAACAGAGATATATTTAAGAAGTGTAGACACATTTTAAATATAGGAATGCATCAAACGCCCATAGATTTCACATTAGTGAGGGGAATTCGGAAGCCCCCTATTCCATAAAAACATAGTTGCTAATAAAAAAATGAATACATACATATATATATATATATATATATATATATATATATATATATATATATATATATATATGAAACGATACGATATGGCGATTTTCTATTTAAATGTGTCAGTTCTCGTAGAATACCATCTTCGCTCTATAATACGTCTATTCACTTAAGAACCAATAACAGGGTTGGAAGTCGTCATGGTAAGCAATGGATTTGTTCGCTTAGGTGTTTTTCCCAATCAAAAACATGTCAATCGGTTTCTAATCATTATTTATTTAGAGCACAAAATAAAGTTATTCCAACGGTCTTTATTCCACACAATTAACACTAAACCATTCGCTCTCAAAGCTGCGTCATCTCGATGTTCTAAATTATCGGTAAAAACGAGACGGACATCATAACAACTGAAAGATTAGTTGCATTCTGACGCTCTCGTATCCTTAAATGAGCTTCCCAGACTTTACGGAAAACTAGCCCCTCACCTTGTCCGAGTAAGCAATTTAAAGACACATTAGGATTAATTTCAATGCTAAGACCACCTACATCACCATCTCCTATTGGCAGCTGGCGCGTGGCTTCTTGTAAAAACTACTAACTAAGCGCGTAATAACACAACCTGTTCACATGTAAGCGCAGGAACATTCTCCAGTAGACGATTTAATAAAACAAAATTAAAGTGTCGATAAATATTCCAAAGAGGGAAAATGAACCTCTACACTGAAAGAAAGATTTCGTAATCACTCCCGCTCTTTTTTAAGAAAACAATCAATAGATTATTACTAAGTTAAATAAAATAAAAAAAGAACTTTAGCTGTTAAAATATAATACATTACGAAAACTGAGAATAGAAGTATGTTCCATAAAGTTAGAATTAAAAACTCAGGGCGGGCAAAACGGTGAAAATTTTTATTTATTTATTACATATATATATTTGTATGTATATATATATAACCATTAATTGTAATACAATATATAAACCATTGTATTTAATTACTTATAGCGCATTGAACATGGAGGGAAAAAATGAATAATTAAAATGAATACAAAAGGAATTTGTAGCACCAAAACAAAATCTTCAGGCCCCAATTATTTCGGAAATACATATTACGTGTGTGGTTTTATCTTCCTATTATCCATGAAAAAGCAAAATGTTACGAATTTGAGGCTGCCAACACACATAAAACCAAAATTAAATGAAGAAAAATCAGCAAAAGCAAGGCACATCAAAATTACTAAATTGGATAGAAAAATAAACAGGGAAAAAATAAAAATAATTATCGTCAACATGATAATATTAAATAAATAAATAAATTGAAAACAGAGTAATGTGATAACAGAAAAAAAACATTCACCATAGTTTATTCTATAAGGATTTAAAACAAAATTATATAATTTGACTATGCTAATCTGAACTCAATATCTTAATGTAAGATGATTTCAGATTTAAAAATAGATAATTAATATATTTACCCTATACACTTAAAAATAGTATTGTAGGTCTCCACTATATTAAAAATTATGTACAATTTAATCTTGTAAATTAATAATTTTTTAATAAATTAACTCCAACATTTTAATTATTCTGAAAGAAATTGGGTAATAATACATAAATACAGTTTCATATAATTTTATGGGAAAGGTTAATAAAAAATATAACAATTGATTTCTGAGGAAGTACAGGAAAACTTTTTCAACGAGATCATTCAAAATATAAAACGAACATATATAAACTGTAATAAATTTATTTAGATGATTTGTAGAAAACTTAAATTCCATCGAAAAATTTTTAGAAAACTTAAATTGAAGATTTTTGTCATCTGAAAGAAATTCTTATTTCTAATAATATTACATAATATGCAGAAAAAGGTAAATATAATCATTTACAATATAAATACTTAAAAATTCACAAAAAAAAGAAAATGAAATATTACTTAATATAACGATAAAATATATTATCTGCTACGATGCATCTTCAGTTGATTTACTGATAACCAATAAATGTTGATACATTAGCGAAAGTTTTGCTTTAAACCATGTTTACAAAATAAATAAATAAAGTGGATAACAGAGAAGTTCTAAAAGCACTACTAGATAAATTTCTAATTAATTTTTTCTCAAGAAACGAATTTGTCAGAAAACAATAGTTGAAGCAAAAACTTATTAACAACTTTTTTTGCCATTTTTGTTACATTTTATAGATTTTCACATATTTGCCTTCAGGTAGGAAGGCTTAAAGATGTACATAACATCATTTCTGATTTTTAGGATTTATATTAAGAAAAAGAGTAAAAAAAACCCCGTCAGTTTTATATGTATTTCTGGATTTGAAAATACCTCGGCTGATTATTTTTGTTATCTAAAATTTATTTCTTGAATTTAAGCTTTTATTGCATAACACAAAAATATGCACATGCATTAAATTAATGGATTTCATGTTTCTAAATTTTTCTGACTTAACTTTATTATTTCTAACTTAACACACATGCTCATTTCTGTTAACATAAATAATTAAATTTAACTAAATGAATTTAACTATTGCATTAAAATATAAACGTTAAGTAAACGTTTAAGTATATATATATATATATATATATATATACATATATATAGTATTCGGTCAAAATATATTTTCAGTTTGATCATAATATTAATGTACGTATCCCTTTACTTGACCTCAGCTCTGTCTTTTTCTGTTATGTCTCAAGTTTACCAATTGAACGCATATTCTTCTTTTAATGCTCCTTTATATTGTGCATACATATTCACCTTTATTTTGAGGGGCTTTGAATACTATGTTTAAAATAACACTCTTTAAATAGACTTAAGATTTAAAGATTTACATTGTGCTTCGTAAATACATATTTATTTCTAACTTTATTTTATATAGCTAAAAATTAAATACAAATTAAAATTGAAAATATAGAAATACTATATTTTTAATACATTCTAGTTTTAAAGCATTTTTTTTTTTAAATATGTCTTTATTTAACAACACTTGATCATTGTTTCATCTCTATCATTGCTATCATCTACTGAACTCAGTGAGTTTCAATTTTCAACTAAAAGTACAATAAAGAATAAAATAATAATTGCATATTTATTTTTAAAAAAATAATAAATAAAAACTGAAGTTTTTAAAAATCGTACACCTCCTTTAAATATTAATTTTTTTGCCCATTTTTAGGAGTGTTTGTAATTCATAAATACATTACACCAATAGTTATCATCTGGTCCGTATAATTGTCTACTTGTGCATGTATAACAACGCACATTCTTAAAACGAAAGAGGGGATTTGGCTTCTCAAGAAAAAGCTTTAATACATTGGATCGTGAAGGAATCGTTTTTAAAACATTTTACACATCTTAATTTAAATTGCTTATTTAAACCAATCATATTGATTTAAATTGCTTAAAAATTAACTCGCTCACTTGAGTTGTTTCAACTCTTTAAGAGAAGCTGACTTTCAAATCGTAAAATGATTGGATTTCACCTCAAATTGAGTTATTTTGTAGCTGAGGTTTTAAAAGAGTAAAAACTATCCATCCAAATGGTTTGAAATTTTAAATGTATATTTGTTGCAGAATTTGTCTAGTCATATAAAATAATTTATGTCAATCAGTTAAATAGTTCAATTACAGGGATCGTTAAAATTATTCTCTTACATTACGGTCAACGAGATGAAATAGTTTCAAGAAAATTTTAATAATTATAGACCCTTTTAAGCATCAAAAATTGTTATGCATTTTCAGCGCTAATATATATATATATCTGTAGAATATGTAGTGAAAATTATATTTATTATTCCTTTAAAGGATTACACAGAAGAATTACATAGTGGAATAGGGAGAAAATATTTGCGGAACAGTTATTTATGTTCAAATGTTTTTCTTAAAAAGAAACTAATAAACGTACTGAATTTTAATACAAGTTCTTTTAACCCCTTAACGCGCAGTATTGCCGGGTCGGCAACACCTAAAGTTCCCCCTGTTTAGAGACACAAAAACTCCGTGAATATTTCAAAGACTACTCTAGTGGCTACATTAAATCTTTCTTATGAGTTCTAGATGACAGCACCACAGAGATCAAACTCTACTGTTTTTAAATAAAAGATAAAATGTTTCACTGTAATAAGCGCTTCACAGCAATGCTCTTCTCACTGCGCTTATCAATGCTTTACTTATGGGAGGTTACCACTTCGGCAACAGATGTATAATTAAAATGGTTAGTGCAATCTTTACGAAACAATACCTGTGTACTCCTCTTGGCCTAAATAGATTGCCTACTTTTTTTTTCTTTAAATTCCAACTTTAAAGAGTAGTCCGCCGGAAAGGGTTAAATTTTTGCGCATTACTTTGTGTGAGTAAATGTTTTAGATCATATACAATGCTACACAAAGGAATTGATCATGTTACTAATGATTAGAATATGATGAGTGGAAATATAGTGTATTGATGGAAATAGCTTAAATGTGTTTTTTAAATGAGTTAGGCATTTTTACACTGAATTTAAGTTTATATGCTAAGATAAATTTATAGAGTATAGATAAAATGATATTCAGAGCCAAGTAAAAAGCTTCATACATAGTTGTCTATGAATGTTAATCTCTGTACGTGTGATTACAATAATTTTGAGCGTGTCTTAGTCTTAATAGAGTTTTAGCATAATAGTTGCTTTTATATCAATATACTAAAGAAATACAGGCAGTTGAAAAAGTATTCAGGTATGCTTCTATCTATTGGCATAAATTGCTGAAAGCGAAAGTCTATCCCAACCTAATGTACGCTATTAACACTTTTCAACATAGTTGAAATATATCTGAGGATTCAGTTTATTTGTCCGTTCATCTATCTGCCCGAAATCTACTTTACGTTAATAAATGATGATTGCACATTATTGAGCATACATTATTGAGATTTACTATTCCTTGTTTGAAATAAAAATGTACCATTCATAGTTTATTTACTCAGGCAATCAATTGTATTTCATCACATCATGGTCTATGCAGAGATGAAGCCTATATATTAATACGTACCACCAATAGACGTCATATGGTCCGTCCGTCTGTCTGTACATATATTTGCATATAACATCCTGAAATTGACCCAATTATATTACTCGAAATTTAATATGTATAGTTGTTGCAGAATTTTCTCAATTCTTTTAAAATTTTATAAAAATTAAATCAAAACTTAAAAAGATATTAGTAAAAGTTTTCTTCATTCTATGAAACTCATACTATCATGGTAATAATTCTAGGTTGCTATAATGATAACGCCTTATTTAAGATGGAATTATATAAATTCATAGCGCTGAATTTAATATCGTAATAAATTTTGAATTCATCCATTTTTACCCAAAGGTGCAACAGCTGTTGCACTCTTGTGTTGTAGCGTTAAAAAGCCTCTTGATTATCCATATTTGATAATACATCCTCTTGATTATCCATATAATTACTGTCCTTTGGTTATGAGGATATATAAAATACCGGGTATATCTATCCTATCTATCCAATTACTCGCAATCGAAAAATGCTATTATCCGAAATATGTTATGCATACATCCGGATTTGCTGCTTTCTGCTGTATCTGGATTTGTGACTCGCCTGCAGTGTGATATCTTCTGTGGTGGTGATCAAGTTGGGGATCACATACACACCCAAAAAAATTTTCGTTCAATCAACAAAAATTTGTTTGATCCAACAAATCTTTTCATTTAAATATGGGTCAATGGAAATTTTCATTGAATAATTTTTTTTTTCAATTTTCCGTTCACAATTTTTATCCGAAATGCATAATAACGTAATAATATTTTTCTTCCAAAAATTATGTTAATCCTTTATAGCTATATAAGTCAATTAAACAAAATTACGTGAGAGAGTTATGGGTACGGCACATCAATTTAAATTTCGTAATAAAACATGTTTTGCAGATTTAATCAATTCATTTTCTGGGTACAGAACCAGTAAAAGATGATTTAAAATCACTGTGTTCATTAGTTTCGTATGTTTTTTCTGACATGTGTCAATCAGCGTAAGCTATAATTTTTTTTCTTGTTATAAAAAATGCCTTTCTATATTATTTCGACATTATTTGGTATTTATTTCGGTTACATCACCAATTTTTGTGAAATTTCTACAGATTATTTTCTCACATGATATATGTTGGAAAAGAGCTTGATCACGTGACAACACTTGAAAATTACTTATATTAAATTTCAAGGCATCAAATTTGTCAACAGGTTCTTTTTTTTGTGAGATCATTCTCATTTGACATTTTATGCTCTATTTTTTTAATATTAGTAAAAAAAAAAAAAAAAAAAAAAAAAAAAAAAAAAAAAAGGTTTTGATCTCAAAATGTTTAATAACTGTGTTTCTTTTTGCCTTTGAGCATAATATATTACAAAGCAAAGAATGTTAGAGCAAATCTTTCGTAACCGGAAAATATATTTTTTGTTCAGTCTGTTTCAAACAAGTAAGATTACAAAAGAAAAGAGTCTATTTTGAAAAATAATCTTGCGAAATATTAAACTATTTTATGCAATGTAGTAAATCTAGAAGGAAAGCCTATTACGTAACACTACATATTTCAAATATATATATATATATATATATATATATATATATATATATATATATATATATATATATATATATATATGTGTGTGTGTGTGTGTGACGATTTAAAAGTTAGGAGCCAGAGACATCAACGCCGGGTTTCTCTTTCACCGCAGAGAAGTCATGGCCACCGAGGAAAATAAATAAATAGATGTAGAGAATCCAAATAATTACTCATTGGCTGCTGTAAGTTCATTTATTTAATCCGTAATCATGAGTAAGGGAAAAGCTCCTTTTGCAAACATTCCATCATTATTCAGCGAGCCGTACTCATCGAAGAAAAAACCCAAGAATCCTCCTTCTCAACTCGAGCCTTCCACCTTTTAAAACACAAAAGAAAATTCTAGAACCTTCTGTAACCTCAAACCATCATTCTTTTATGTAAACAGAATTCTTGTCCAGCTACGAGACTATTTCCCACAGACGATAAATTTATTTTAAAAAATATATTATTTAACCAATTTATAATCGACTGAGGATTTCTTAGGCAGACGATTTTTATAAATGATTAATTTTAAGAGAAAAAGAAAATAAATAAATTTATTAATATGCACACTATCAAAGGTTGACGGCGGAAAAATATATAAATAGATAAAATAAAATAATGATATTTTTTGAATGGTATGGTTTTGGAATAAATTTAATAAGACTTTCTTAAAAAGGGTTGATAAAAACATAGAAGAAATTAGTTTTATTTGGAATATTAAGAAATAAAGTTTAATTAAGAATATTTTTAATTTAGAGCCATCTTTTTAAGTTTACGCATACTGGAATAATGTTTTTTAAGGCAAATTAAGAATTTATATCGTCTGCATAAAGATTAACAGATTAGATTTAGAAACAAGATTTTAATTTAATAATTTGAAGTAAGTACGGAACATTATTATAAGAAAATTAAGATAGTATAAAGGTTAGTTTTGGCGAAAAATTTTAAAATTTGTAATATTATCCCCCTCCCCAAAACTTTGTATGAAATTGATAGTTAAATAAAACTACAAGTTCAGAGAACAGAAATACAATAATATAGAAAAGTTAAATTTTGGAATAAAACTGTCAAACTCAGGAAGCCAAGAGATGGAAGAAAAGAAAATTAACGCAATATAAAAAATATTAGCGATTAAAATAAAAAGTTAAGAGAAAATTAATCTGAATTAAATTTAGGTAGGAGCATTTCCCTGAAAGAAATACAATAATGTTACAATATCACTTACCATTTGTAATTGCATAGGAAATAATACATACAATAACAGTAAATAAGTTATGAACATTAATAAGCAAGAGACATTAAAGATATAATAAAAACAATAAAAACTCTTTCTCGTGGAAGTTTAAATAATTACAATAACTTAATGCATAGGTTATTTTAAATAAAGTCCTTCAAATGAAAAAAGTCTTTCTATAGTGTATAAAAGTCTTTTCCAATGTTCATTGAAAACAGTCCCTTTAATTAAAGATCTCCAAATCTGGTTTAATCTTTGGTTTTAATGTGATGTTGGATCTAACATCTTTCAATAATATATCAATTTTTCAATAATAAATATCATCACTCTCAATATCAATAATAGATAATATAGAAAAAGTTAAATAATAATAATAACAACAATAATAAGTAGTAGTATAATAAGACTCCATATCCTAATATTTCTCAATAAGAGTATAATTAATACTAAACTTCATTATAGAAATCATCATAATAATAAAAATAATAGCAGAACAAGAGTATAATCAAAAGAAGATATCACTATTTGTTTATTATTGATAGGGAAAATATTGGTTGAGGATAAATATAATTACATAGCAACTAAATAATTTTCTTATCTTCTAATAACATAAGAAAGTATTTTTTGCTAGTCGAAAGTATGATAAAAAAAATTATAATCATTCCAAAATCCAAATAAAATTAAATCTAACTATTTAGAAAATGGACTCTCAACCAGTATTTCCTTACAATAATTCCTCTCTGATACTCTTTTACAAATTTGTCAAATTTGGTTATAAGTCTTCAAATGCCAAATGTAGAATAATGTTTTATCTACACATGGTTTATAAACTTTAATAATAAAAACAAATTGAAATAAAAGTTGTCATTCTTAATTGAGAAATGGAAATAAAAATACTTTGCTTTTTTGAAAAACTTTTAATATCTGTAGTTTTCACAATCACTGAAATGCACATATTATGTTATAGGTTTGAGTAAAGTCATCAAATTTTATAACTATTATCACCTAATATCTGTTGAATAAGTACAATAATACTAATGTCAATAAATGAGTAAATGTAGTTAGACTTAAATACACTTAAAATTAATTTATCAACATCAATTTGAAAGCTTTTACAATCAAAGTGTACATCTTATGCCTGCATAAGGAGCCCAATTTATTCCCAAAAAACTCCCAAAAACAAGTAATATTCTTGTTGCGCACCAAGAAAATACCTGCTAATGTTGAAAATTATGGTGATAAAATATTTAAAGAATAAGAATTAAAATTTAATCTACTGTCTTGACTTTAGTTTGATCTAGTGATTGTGATTGTATCTGAGGATTTGTTTGCTTTTTGGGTTGCTCATGAAACAGTTTAAAATCTTCTGGTGAAAAATAGGGTCTTAATTTAGAAACATGCTCAATAACGGAATTCTGTCCTGTCTCATAATTAAATTTATCTATTTAATAAGTTACATCAGAAAGTTTATTTATAATTTTGTATGGTCCAGAGAAAGTAGGTTCTAATTTTCGAGTGTTAGGGTATTTAAATTCTTCATAAATTACAGAGTCTTGTATTTTTAATGGGCATTCGCCAAAATTTCGATCATAGAGTCTTTTACTTTTAAGGTGAAATTCCTGAGTTCGCGCTTTCGCAATTTTGAGGGCTTTGTCTACTGGAGGGTAATAGTTTTGTTTTAAAGGAGATTCATAAGGCAACTGATTATAAAATAAATAGGCAGGTGGGAATTTGGTGATAGAATGGGGCGTATTGTTGTATTCTTCGATGACTTGGTTTAATAATCTAGTCCAAGCTATTTTAGAAGAAGTGGAATTAACTTTACATTTAAGCCTGGTAACTATAGTCTGATTAACGCGCTCTACTTTTCCATTGGTCTGAGGATGATGTGTGGATGTAAAACGCTGTTGAACATGATGATTTCTAACGAATTTCTTAAATCTTGGAGATATGAAAGATTTATGCCTGTCACTAAGTATTTTTTGAGGTGCTTTGATATTGAAAATTTGTTTTAAACAGTTAGTGTATGTTTCAGTGGTAACATTTTTGGAGGGAAAAGCTCAAACAAACCTAGTTGCATGATCTATTATTATGTGTAAGGAATTTTTTTGTTGAGTTGTAATAGTTAAATCCACCAACAGTATCAATAGAAAGACATACAAAAGGTTGATCTGTGGCTGGCATAGCTTGTAATAAGCCGAATGTTTTCTGTTTTGGTTTTTTATTTTTCTGACAGGTATCGCAATTTTTAACAAATTCTGTAATGTTTATTGTCATATTAGGCCAATAATAGTTAGGAGATATTAAATTAAGCATTTTTTGAATCCCTAAATGTCCAAAATTATCAGTAGCAATATGGAATAATTTTTTTCTTAATGACATTGGTACAACAATTTTTTTGAATCCCTTTTTCTGAACTAAAGTAATTTCATTCTCCTTTTTATATTTTTTGTCACAAACATTGTCTTTGTCTTGCATCTCTATAAGTTCTTTCCTATCTAGCAATAAACTAATACGTTGATTAAAATGACAAACAGGATTTCGTGACAACATGTCTGCTTCGACATTTGTTGAACCCTTTTCATATTTTATCTCATAATCAAACATACTAAGTTTGAGTGACCATCTAAAAAGCCTACCTCTTAAGTTTTTAACACTCTTTAACCATACGAGAGATGCGTGGTCCGTATGAATTGTAAACTTGACACCATGAAAGTAATGATAGAATTTGTCAAGAGTATCTATAATAGCTAAACATTCTAATTCAGTTATGAAATAATTTTGCTCATAACTCTTCAAAATTCTAGAATGATAAGCAATAGGATGTAAGAAATTATCTTTATCAGGTTGTTTTAGAACGGCACCTACTGCTGTCTGAGAGGCATCTACAAACATATGTAAAGGTAATTTAGGATCATAAATTTTGAGGATGGGTTTTGCAATTAAAGATTTTTTTAATTTTTCAAAAGACTCCTGGCACTCTGAGTTCCATTCCCATATTGTGTCTTTTTTAAGTAATCGATTGAGAGGATATCTAATTTCAGCATATTTATTTATGAATTTATGGTAAACATTAATGGAACCTAGAAATCGTTGTAACTCTTTCACATTGGAAGGAGGTTTTAAATTTTTGATGATTTCAATATTGGCATTTGCTGGTGTTATATTTCCATTAGTGATTTCATAACCTAAGAAATTTATTTTCTTTTGGCTTAATTTACATTTAGAAAGTTTAAGTTTAATGTTTTCTTGTTTGCAAATGTAAAAAATTTGAGCTAAATTGTTTAAATGTTCTTCTAAAGAGAAAGAGAAAATTATAATATCAACAAAATAGTGGCACGCAAAGTCGATTTTATATTTATTAAGGATCCTTCGAATGCTTCTATTGAATATGGGAGGGCCAGTTTTTATGCCAAAAGGGAGCACGAGACACTCAAAAAGTCCAAAATTGGTTGCAAATGCTAATTTTTCTGTATCGGATGGAGGTATTGGTATGTGCCAGTAGCCAGAGGCTAAATCCAAAGTTGAAAAATACTGAGTACTACTCAATTTATCTAAAATTCCATCGATACCGGGCAAGGGTTCTGCATCGTTTTTAATTATTGCGTTTAATTTTCTATAGTCTATACATAATCGCTTTTTTTTACCTTCCTCTCTTTTCATAACTAGTGTAACAGGGGCAGAATAGGGGCTATTACTTTCCTTTATCAGTCCGGCTGCTAACAATGATTGAATTTGGTTTTTTATTTCTATTTCTTCTAGGGGAGATGTTCGGTAGGGCCTCAAAGATATAGGTAGGTCTGAGTTTAGTATAACGCGTTGTGGTTCAATATTTATCCTACCCACATCATATTTATGCTTTGCAAAAATATCACTATAAATATGAACTAATTCCCTTAAATTTACATCTTGAATTAAATTTATTTCCCCAGTTAAATCTGAATCCGAATTATCGTGAAAATTTTGAAGAGTCATGGAACCTCTATAATCAGGATGTACATTAATTTCGTGATCATATTCAACACAGTCTTCATTTTTCATAATATTTCCACAAGTAGATTGTAACTCCATATCATGATTACTTGCATTCAGTGTTTCATTATCATAATTATCTATTGCTACATTATTCCCAGTATTTAATTTCAGATTTTTTTTTATATTCTGAGGTTACAAATTCATTAGATTGAGCCCTGTTCTGTTGTACTTGGTCCATATTTACTGTATTGAAATGAAGGGATCTCTCATTATGTATGGATATACTGTTAGTTATAATTTTCCTTCCCTGCCTTACAATACAATTTTTACATTCTATGGTTAATTTAAATTTAGAACATTCTTTTAACCCCAAAATAGCATAATCCAAATTTGTATTGCATACTAAAAAGTTAACATATTTTTTAATTTTACCCACTTTTAGAAGAACACTACATTTTTTATTTACATGTAAAAATCCTTTTGCCTGACCAATGGTAACTGAATGTATAGTCTCAATTTTAGCATTAAGTTTTTTAACAAATTTAAGTGGCAATATTGCAATAATTGAGCCAGTATCTACTACACATGGCAAATTATAATTATTTGTACATCCATACACAATAAATTGCCAAACATTATGAGAATTATTTTGTGAGATATTTGGAAGACTATCAGAGGATGGTATCTCATTCCTAAAAATACATTCTCTTTCCCAATGAAAAGCATTACTCACACCCTTATTTGTGCATATCCTACAAGGTCTTGAAGGATATGAACTCTCAATATAATTATTTTGACAAATTCTGGGCCTTTGAGATTGCCTTCGGGGAATCCAATTCCTTGGTGTATTATTGGGCCTAACTGGCTGAATCCCGGACATAGTTGGTTGAAAAGGTTGAAATTTTTGTCTAGCTGAGGGTTGATTTATTACTTGGTTTGAAACTAGTGGGGTGGAAACTTCCACGAATTGTTTGACAACCCGGTACCATTCGATGGTACTACTAGGAGGATTCATAATAATACTGTTTTTGAATTCTGGTTTTAAACCATCAGTTAAACCTTATAATAGTATATTTTCACTAAGATGTAATTTCCTACCAATTTCCACTTTTTTACGAAAATAAGTTTCTAAATTGTATAAATTATCTAATTTCAGATTTGAAAAAACAGAAAAACTCGGGAAGTCTAATTCAATGAGTCTTTCTATCAAAATTTTCTTAATTTGTTCATAATCCGTACAATTTAAGCAGTTATTGATATAAATTTTTTGCGCTTCCCCTTTCAAATATTGCGCAATAAAATTAAATTTCAATTCTAGATTTTTCTGTTCCCTATCACATGTTTTATCAAAATAAGTTAACCAAGACAAAATGTTCATTCCAGAACTCGGGTCAAACGGTACGAATTTAGGATCTTCCATATTTTTTTTTTTTTTCTTACTCATTAGAATAAATGAAGCACTTCTATTTTCTTTATTAAATCCTGATCGTAAGATCATTCGCAATAAATTTCAAAGTTAATGATTTATATCACTTACATATTTTTTAAAAATTACTATATTTAGCTGCTAACTTTAACCACAAATTTTATCTAATAAAACAGAAATTGTAAATATCATAGATATACCTTAATTTGGGATCAACTTTTAATTCTATTATTTTATAGATCATAAACAGATTCAAAAATTTTAATTATAGGTAATTTCTTACTTAAAATCACAAAATTTACTGAAAAAATTAATCATATTTATCAGTCAAAATTCTAGCAACAGCCTTGCACAGTTCCATTTTTCTTACTGAATTTAAATAAATTATAAGAATCCGGGAACCAAAGCTCACTGTAATCAGAAATTCTAACAAATAAAAGGAAAAACATAAATGTTAACTTAATTTTCAGCTCAAATGTCTAGTTGTAGGAACATTATCATGAAAATACTGCATTCTGAGAATAGTTCTTGATAACAATAAATTAGACAATAAATTAACAATAAATTAGAAAATGTACTTTTTAAAAAATAACTTCAGCTTCTAAGTTCTTTTATACTTCATTATTCTTACGAACTTATCTTTAAACGTGCATAAAAATATCATAATAATCTTTAATATGCAACAGTAATTGTCTAAGAATATCATACTCTTCAATTTAATCCTTAAGAACAAAAATGTTTCAATCTCCAACAGATAATAATGATATTAATAATACTCATAAATAGGTAAGCAAATAAAATTCACAGACAAATAATCAAATAAATAAACCTGACAAACAGAGAATAATTAATTTAAATAAATACATAAAAAGTATACAAATAATAATAATCAAAACACTAGGAAAAAATTCTCACCGAAATGTTATTGGTCTCAACTCTCTCGAAAAAATATTTGTCTATTTACCAATTAACAAAAAATGGTCTTGTAATTATTATTTTTTTCTTCTTTTCATCATCACGAGGACTACTTTTTCTCGACTATGAAAGAATGAATCTCAATCGTCATGGAACACACAAGCAAACTCAAAGCAAGCACGAATTCTTTCAGATTAGCATCTTTCCAAGCATAGCTGTTCTACTTTGCTCTATCGCAATTTTCTTTAAATATCCGAAAAAGGCAGCACAAATAAATAATCCTATCGGACTTTAGAGTTTATTGTGACGATTAAAAATTTAGGAGCCAGAGACATCAACGCCGGGTTTCTCTTTCACCGCAGAGAAGTCATGACCACCGAGGAAAATAAATAAATAGATGTAGAGAATCCAAATAATTAATCATTGGCTGCTGTAAGTTCATTTATTTAATCCGTAATCATGAGTAAGGGAAAAGCTCTTTTTGCAAACTTTCCATCATTATTCAGCAAGCCGTACTCATCCAAGAAAAAAACCCAAGAATCCTCCTTCTCAACTCGAGGCTTCCACCTTTTAAAACTCAAAAGAAAATTCTAGAACCTTCTGTAACCTCAAACCATCATTCTTTTATGTAAACAGAATTCTTGTCCAGCTACGAGACTATTTTCCACAGACGATAAATTTATTTAAAAAAAATATTATTTAATCAATTTATAATCGACTCAGAATTTCTTAGGCAGACGATTTTTATAAATGATTATTTTTAAGACAAAAAGAAAAGAAATGAATTTATTAATATGCACACTATCAAAGGTTGACGGCGGAAAAATAAATAAATAGATAAAATAAAAGAATGATATTTTTTGAAAGGTATGGTTTTGGAATAAATTTAATAAGACTTTCTTAAAAAGGGTTGATAAAAACATCGAAGAAATTAGTTTTATTTGGAATATTAAGAAATAAAGTTTAATTAAAAATAATTCTAATTTAGAGCCATCTTTTTAAGTTTACGCATACTGGAATAATGTTTTTTAAGGCAAATTAAGAATTTATATCGTCCGTATAAAGATTAACAGATTAGATTTAGAAACAAGATTTTAATTTAATAATTTGAAGTAAGTACGGAACATTATTATAAGAAAATTAAGATAGTATAAAGGTTAGTTTTGGCGAAAAATTTTAAATTTGTAATATATATATATATATATATATATATATATATATATAGCATTTTTTATGGGGTCAGGTACCTTTCGAACTAACAAAATACGTGAAAAAGTGACCTCTGTCAGAACTGCAATCACTCTATATGTAATTGTTTTTTTACTATAAAATTGAAAACACATATGAAGAAGTAATTTTTTATTAGTCAAAGTTGTTAAAAAAAGTATACACGCATGCTATGTTTTTTTAATTATTTTTAAAGATAATAAAATTTTTAAGGAAGATTAAATCTTGCATCCCTTGCGCGCACGATTTTTCAAATTTGAAAAGCTAAAACAAACCAAGATTTTTTTTTCTGAGTTGACCTATAATGTGTTTTCAAAATGACCAACGATAAAAAAAATAAAACTTCTAGATCCCGAGAAAAAAATTATTTTTTAAAGAAATTCGAAATACCGAGATTTTTTTTACAAAAAATTAGTCGTGAATTCTAAACTTCTATTTTGAGGAACATAATAGTAGGTCATTTTTTGCCTGTGTATGTTTAATATATTCAGCGAAAATTTTGTTAAATTCTATGCAACCGTTTTTCAGAAATCGTGCGCGCAATGATCGAAATCGCTTTTTTGAGAAAATTGGCGTCAAAGTTTAAATTTACCATTGGTCGTAAAGGAGAAGGAATGTTTTAGGCATATCTCTTTTTCTAGTGCGAATTTTTGAATGCGGTTTGTTTTTAAATGTTTCTAAAGAATCACATTTAATTATATGCTATTTTTTAAAAATCGATTTTTGGATTCTTTAAAAGGTACCTGACCCCTTAAGTAATTCTACTTAATGCATTTAGGTTCTCTGAAAACGAATTTCAAATGTGAAAGACTAACACGCATAATTTTTGATATAGATTTTTATGTTTTTAAATACGTAACACATATCAAACACATAAAACTAATAAAAAATAAACAATAACAAAAAATGAGAATTATAAATTTAATATATTTCGAGGTGATGCATTTCATTGTTTTTCCAATATTTTTAAAGTGATTAAAATTATTATCTATTACTAATTAACAATAAATAAACGATTGTGAAAATAATTAACCTTCCCACTGCCGTGACCGGAAATATCCGTTCACTGAGCTGCAGGTTTCACTGCAGTTGAAACTTTATTTAAATTAATATAATTTTACAAATATATTCTAGTTTTAAGAAATTAAGTTACGATTGATACTTTCAAGGCTTATAAGCATATGCGTAAAAAAAAAAAAAAAAAAAAAAAAAAAAAAAAAAAAAAAAATTTAGAAAATTCTTTTTTTAGTAACATTAACAATAAATTGAAGGAAAAAAACTTTACAATTTTGCCCTTATTACGGCAGTCAGGGGGTTTTAAGAACAAAAAAATTGATAAACATAAATAACATGTTTAATTTACAAATTAATTCATGATTCTTCATTTGCAATAAAATGTTACAAATTTTTCCATGTTTTTGCTTTCTGTAAATATATAGTAATATAAATACTTCTAATAAAATTAAATTATGTGTTATTGGACATTTATTGACAAAAATTTATTTAGTCATGTTGAAAATACGGGCTATTTGTTCCATTTCTATTTACCACATAATTGAAGCTTTGATATTTCTAAAATTTCAAATCATTATATATTCATATTCATATGTATTAAGAAAAAACGTATTGCTGTAGATTTTCACCTTTTATTTGACATGCCCCACCAGTGGCAGAAAGATTCTGCTCTCGAAACGGTATTACGGCAAGTGCTGGGTTCGAACCCGATCGCGGCTGTCTGCTTCATCGTCCGGAGTTTTTCGTGGTTTTCCTATAACCTTAGATTTCTTGCATAAATACAGATTAAGTTTCCTTAGTACTCCACACTCCCAAGGAGGGCATCCTCCCCCTAAGGTCTCATATCAATCGTGATGATAATTGGCTGTGACAAATACAACAACAATCTTAATTTGATATAATCATCATAATTTATAAATTTAATTCTTCAAAAAATTAAATTTAAATTATATTTTTTGGATAAATATATTTATAAGAACTTGCATTTTACACTTTCTAGATAGTACAATTTGTAAATAAATTTATATGTTCAGAATCTTATATTTAAATTTATTACGACAGTATTGAATGGTATTCTAATGTATTGTGTTCTCTCATTATTTCTTTCATTTAATGTAATGTGATAACTTATAGGTCTGTAGTGCTATAGATTTATATGCGAAGTTTCATTATTAATCAGAGTAAGAGCAAATAAACATACAAAATACACCAAATTATCTATTGCCTTAATGTTTTATTCTGAATAGATTCGGAGCAGTGCTTATCAAAAGCACAGTTGTGTTTGAATGAAGAGCGCTTAGAAGCGAATTTGCATTGTCAATAAAATGTACAGGGAACTTCAAAGTCTTCAGATATGCCAAATTAATACCTCTGAAATGCATAAAATTTTTAAAAAGTCATATAAAAAACAAAAAACCGCTTTTTAAAAGTGGATGATCAGATTATTTCCAAAGACCCAGTTCAGAAGAGCTCAAGAAGTTAAACTTTACTCAAGAAAACCCATAGTTTTATACCTTTGCCTTTTACGTTCCAACAGATTTTCATAATCAAAAAGTCTTTCAAATTAAAAGAGTCACTCACATCTAAAGTATCTTTATTAAAACGGTGTTCTGTAATATATATATATATATATATATATACATATATGTGTGTGTCTGTGTGTGTGTATTCCCTTATTTTGTGTCTCTCCTCCCCGACAAACTGTAAAATATTAATAATAATAGTTAATTTAATTCTCGTATCACAAATCATATTACTACTATATTTCTTTCTCCTCTTATGTATTGCTATTAATTTTAACAATATCTAGTATTTAACCCACGCCACGAAAAAAATGACGGAATTTTGATCTGCTTTTCATTTTTATAAGACTTCATACAAAACAGGATGACGATTTTATTATTGAAGAGTTTGTATTATAGAAAAGCACATTCTAGAAACAGCAATAGATTTCTAGATTTCTACAAACACAAATAATAACTAATTTTTGGCTTTTTTTATTTATTTATTTATTTATTTTTTTTTTTTTTTTGCTTTTTAGGTGCGTTTGTAATTATGTAAATACGTAGCACCTATTGTTGTCACTCAGTCCGTCCGTCTGTCCGTCTGTCTGTCCGCATATAACAACGCAAAAACTACCCAACCGAATCGTTTGAAATTTAAAATATATAATTATAACATAATTTTGTAGAGTCATTTGAAATTTTATGAAAATCGGATGGATAGATCAATTACAGGGACAATCAAAATGATTCCGTTACATTACGGTCAATGGGGAAAATTTTTTTAAATGCATTTTAATCGTTTGAAATTTAAAACATATAATTATTACGTAATTTTATCGAGTCATTTCAAATGTTATGAAAGTCGGTTGCATAGATCATTTACAGGGACAATCAAAGGTATTCCATTACATTACGGTCAATGGGAAAAAAGTTTCAAATGCATTTTTATGATGTTACTCACATACGAACATAATAGAATTGGTATGAATCCATGAAATATATACTAAAATATGCACTCTGTACAATCTGTGATGCAAAGAATTTTTATTATTAAATTACAGGACCACACAAAAGTATTCCACTACATAATGCTATACGGGGAAATATTGTTTGGGGCGTGTTTTAATTATATTCAACTATTTCACATTTTATGAATAAGATGTACGTTGCTGAGGTGTAATAAAAATTACTTCCTGCATATTTACAGAAACACAAAGATTTCGACTACTATACTGTATCCGAAGTACGCTCTACTATATCAGCAAGATCTGAATATTTTTAAAACTTCGTTATAGTGCGAACGCACCTCATTTGCTATGTTCACGTACAATTTCCAACTTGTTTATTTATTTACTTAACATTTAATTTTTCAAATAGTAGAACAATTTGACAAAACAAATTGGACAAAAGCAGTATTTATCACAGCAATAATAATAATTAACAAAGTAAAATTCTGAAGATTTCATCAAACATTAACTCTTTCGGATCCATTTTTTTTTTTTTTTTTTTTTTTTTCATTTTGATAACAAAACTATTTTATTTTAATACCATTAATCGTGGCAATCCAAATAGACTTACTGAAGTTTTAAGATTATCTAGTGTCTGAAATTTAACGAATGTACTTATTTTGCGCACTATTTAAATCATATTTATATGAAAATAGACTAAGGAAGAAATTTTGGAGAAGTTTGGAAAATAACGTATTACAACTGGATTTGAGAGGATATTAAATTTTCTAATACTTTTCGCATTTTATCACACATAATTTGTTCAAAAAAGTAACTTAAGTTTTAAATTCAAAGACTAAAACATATGCATATAATAAGGGAATCACCAACGGTGCAATGAGAATTAAACAAACTTTCATTATGATTTTTATTACTAAATGCCAAAATATAAATAAAGTCATAATATGAAGGGCGTAGCCATATACTGTCTGGCTCCTCTAAGAAAGATCTAGAACCGGTTTCAGGTCCGTTCTGTTGGCAAGGCCAGTCGACTTTATTTTAGGGAAGTCCGGCATTTCCTTTTCTCCCATTCAACCGATCATTCCGCGAATAAGCACTCTTTTTTGTCCTATGGATGAAGTTCCCTCCCTACATGTTTTGGAACCTTCGAAAGCAGGAAACCTACTTAGAGTTTTTCTTATCTCGGTCAGACAGTACTATCACTTCTTTATCTAAAAAGTAACTGAATAATTGTTAAGGCAAATTAATATTAGATGAAAAGTCATGTACTATTAATAGTACATCAGACCCGAAAGGGTTAAAATTGTTATTTTTAAAATTTTAAAATGCATTATTTTTTAAAAAGTAGTAATTCAACAGCGATTTTAATCATATATATAGGAAGGATATAAGATAGATTCCTAGTTCATCGATTAATGGTGCTAATTATGCTTTGTTATTAAATATGGATTTGGCACCATCTAGCAGCAGTTAATATAAACAAATGAAATCTTTTGGTAAAATATTAGTTTATTTAGAAAATATACAGAAGCAAAAGACATTGATTTAGAGCAAAATCAATTTCTAAAAACTTCAGCTATGTAAATTTAAAAATCCTTTCCGTAGTAATGAAAACCACCATCGTTATTATTATTATTTCTTTCGTAAAATTTTATTTTAATTGCATAAATTTTCAAAAGCATAGCTTATATCCACTTGAAATGCGCTTGCATTGTAAACAAAATTAAATTTATTATTACATGTTCTTAAAATGTACAATATTGTATTATATACTAATTATATTAAAGCAGATAAAATTTTGATTTTTAGCTAACTTTTTAATAAAATAATTTTGAAAAGTAAGCAAAATTATAATTTAATAATAAAACGTGAAAAAATAATTTTCAATCTTATTAATGGAGCCATGATTATATCTCATATATACGTTACACCTCGAGAAAAAAAAAATAATAGTAAACATAAAAAAAAAAAAAAAAAAATCGGATAAATGTTGAATTAAAAAGTTATAAAAAAGTAATAAAACTAAATTTAAACAATATCAAAGAAATCATAATAAAAATATTCCGCTTATTATACCTATTGAATGGTATTTTAAAATTATATGACGGAAAACTTTAAAAAAGATATCTAGTGGCATTATTACATCCTGAAGATTTTTTCATTTATTTATTTTTTTAATTTAATTTCAATCTAAAAAATTCTTCTTTTTTATTGATGTCAATAGATGGTAGCATTAAAAAAATTGAAATCGGCCCACAAAGCATAATCGAAGAAAAAAAAACGTTGACGTTGAAAAATCATTTATTTTTTTAATATGTTTTTATGTAAACGGAAGTGTAAAAAGTAATTTAAAAATATATTTATACGCTTTTACAAATATTTTAAAAGCATAAGTGGATGTTGCTATTATTATTATTATTTTAATGAGTCACTTCGAGTCGTTCATTTTTCTTTAGATATGAATTTGTTCTTTTGAATGGCAACGATGAAATGTTCGTTTGTTTATGATAGCTTATTTTCAAATTGGAACTTAATACATTGTAAATGGATATGTTATACATGTTTTATTGGGAAATATGCTCAACAAACATTATTTCAAACAGGAGAAATTTTCATTTAGCTGACATGTGTTACATGTATGTTTTCATTTAGGTCTAACATGGTGTTTAGCTACCATGAACCTACGCAGAGCAGAATGGTTCGTGACGTAATCGTTTTCTGCACTTTTCCCACTCAGATTTTATTATAAGTAGATAGAAAAGAAGATCAGTATTTCACTATTGTACATTAGGGTGGATCGAAAAAAAATTCAGTGTGTCAAAACCTACCTATGCGTAAAAGATGTTCTCTTGGATGGAGATAAAGGGAAAAATAATTAAAAAAATTAATTTTAAATTTTACTATTGCCACAATGAGGTTAAATTTCGAAAAAAAGTGAAAAAAGATCTAATTTTGGCTAGAAGATTTTTTATTCAAAATAATAGTTTAAAAAGTTATCCAAAACCTACTTATACGTAAAAGATGTTATATTATATGCTGAGTATGAGAAAAATAATTTAAAAAATAATTTCAAAATTTAAATCTGCCGCAATGTGGCTCAAATTTATGTATTTAAACGATTTTACCTTAAAAATTTTTTACCTTAATCTCCATACAATAGAACACATTTTCCGCATAGGAAGGTTTTGATAATTGGTAATTTTTTTTTCGCCATAGATAATCGATCCACCCTATTGTATATAGGTGTGAACCTCACATTACCCTTCCGTAATACATGCTTTATTTTGAACCTGGTTTAGTGCATGTAGAAACATGTTTCTTTTTTCAATAAATGAAATTAAACAATGTTCCACGTATAAACCTAAAATAAAATAAATAATGATTCATTAATTAAATTTTCTGGTTCGAAACAAGGTAATCCTCTGTCAAACAAATCTAGATTTTATGGAAGATTAACTAAAAGATGGCATCTACGATTACATTATTTACCAAATTTACTTTTCTGCAGACTTTTAATTGATAACAATTTAGTTAGGATTAATTTCAAATTTAATTAAAATGAAAAACAGAGGTATATATTATTTATTATAGTCGATAATTTTATAAAATACGAAATATTCTTTAAATATTCTTTAAAATACGAAACTGCCACAATGACCTTTTAATAAGGTGAAAATTAATGATTTTAGAAAGGAAAAATAAAAAGACTAGACAAAAGTATCTTATATATCGTTAAAGAATTCATTTTGGGAAATTTTAACGTTCACTTTTAGGTGTATTCGACGAAATACTAATACAATTAGTAATAGTCACACGGGCTGATAGAAGCTGAATTTTTTCGCATTCATAACTTAAAATTAGTATTCAGAGTACATTTCTAAAAAAAGAATATTTTTTTAAAGAATGTAAAATTATAATGTAATGAAGGGTTTAAAAAATGCATCTTTGAACAATTTTATTAAATTAGAGAAATTTTACTTTTATTCTAATTTTTCTAAATTCATGCGTTAGTAGCTAAAGCGTTAAATTAAAATTCTTAAAAAAAGGAGATTTGAATATTAATTTACGGCAAAATTGCGTGATTTTTGCCGTTTCGCAGTTTTGCAAATTATATTATTGATATATTGATATATTATTAATTTGAATAAAAGAAAAGAAATTTTAATGTAATTCAAATTGATGCATTTTTTTAATGAATTAATAACTTGGATTCTTTTCATGAGGAAACTGCGTAAAATTTTAAGCATTAATAAACTGGTGTGATTATTTGAAAAATATATCAAAGTTTATATATATATATATATATATCTACAGGGTGTCCGAAAAGTCTGGAAACGGTCGAATAACTCGATAAATACATATGAGATTGAAAAACAAAAATATACGTGTTAAATATTTTTAAATAAGCTTCTCAGTGATACCAAATTTGACCTTCGCAACCGACCCTCTGAGGGTCAGAGGGGGTCCAACTTTAAAATCTTAAATTATAACCCCCATTTTTTATTGCAGAGTCGGATTCTAAGGACAAAAATACGTAACTTTTGCCTTTGATGTTTATTTCGAGTCCTCGTTTATCACGGCGTAATTGAGCATATTAAATCGATACATATTTCGGTTTTCCCAAACAGGTTTCGCCTTATTGGCCAGAATTTTTGACGTCAAATTCCTCGTCTTTAGCAGGAATAGTGGTTTTCTTGAAAATCACCCGTGGCAATCATTTCGATAATGCTACGCTGTTAAAAATTTTATCCATTTGCTGTAGCGTCACTCCACAGCTTTTATAGAATATCTCTTTTATGATCAATGAGAATGCTCCATAACACAGTAAAGTAACTTTTTTCTATAAAAGCGTTGGAGTAACGCTACAGCAAATAATTAAAAAAACATACACCCACATCTGCCGTATTTAGAAACCATTCGTTATTTAAAAACCATTTACTGGATAAAATAAAAATCCAAATAGAAAACTAAATTAATATATTTCAATGAATTTTTGTAGAGAAAAACATAAAAAAAACTGTACACTGTAAGAAATTTAATTCATTTGCTACAGCGTCACTTCACCGCTTTTATAGAAAAGGGTTACTTTAGTGCGTTATGGAGCATGCTCATTGGTCATAAAAGAGATATTCTATAAAAGCTGTGGAGTGAAGGTACATCAAATGGGTCAAATTTTTAACAGTGTAGCATTATCGAAATAATCGCCACGGGTGATTTTCAAGAAACCACTATTCCTGCAAGAGACAAGGAATTTCACGTCAAAATTCTGGCCAATCAGGCAAAAACTGGTTGGAAAACCGAAATATGTATCGATTTAATATGCTCAATTACACCGTGATAAACGAGGATTCGAAATAAACATCAAATACAAAAGTTACGTATTTTTGTCCTTAGAACCCGAATCTGCAATAAAAAATGGGGGTTATTACTTAAGATATCGACGTTGAACCCGCTTTGACCCCCAGGGGGTCGGTTGCGAAGGTCAAATTTGGTATCACTGAGTAGCTTATTTAAAAATATTTAACACGTATATTTTCGTTTTTCAATCTCTTATGTATTTCTCGAGTTATTCGACCGTTTCCAGACTTTTTGGACACCCTGTTTATATACATATACATACATACATATATATATATATATATATATATATATATATATATATATATATTTATGTATCGAAATTTATTTTAATCTTCTTGAAAACATTTGTAATTTTATTTCATTACCAGGGAAATTAATTTATATTATAATCCTTGTAATATTCAAACTACTAAAAGTATTTAATTTAACCATATTTGGTTAAAATTAAGAAAAAATCCATTACATATTCTAAAGCTTTTACAAATATGAAAACTATTTAACAGAAGTATTTAAAGGATAATTTGCGTGGATTCATTAAATATCTTTTGAAAAATCAAATTTATTTTATAGTAAAGTTAACTTTAAAAATTATGTTAATAATAATTATGATAATTAGAGTTGAATACAATACAAAATATACTCTCTCGTTATACGATGATTTTTATTCACATTTGTGTTATTTAACATATACATTAGCGTATAGATTTCCATTTTCTTCAATGGCATTTTAGTTATGTTTATTGTTCAGCTATTTAATCAAAATTAGTCATTGATTTTTGAAAAAAATGTATTAATTGAAGGAAAATATATGTAGATACGTTATATAGAATAAATTAAACTAGTTTTATGTATATATATTTATATTATTAGGTACATACATAGTACCAATAAACAATACGGATGTCATAAAACTTCTTACAGATACCAGTCAAGACTACAATAAAAATTCATACATAATAAATTTGTTTTCTCCACAAACAAAACATTTAAAAAATAAAATAAAATGAAATAAATAAGTTCTCTAAGATATCTGCATTACTAATTAAGCACAAAGTTTGATATTTGAGAAAAAAAAACAATATTTTCTTTTTATTATTATTGTTATTATCTTAAATAAAATATCACTTTTTCCATGCGGATATTACAATTGTCTTTTAAAATGAACGCTTAGAATATATCTTGTAATAAGTATGTTAGAATAATGATTTACAGGCTTTCCAAGGACTTAAAATATACAATCAAATTCTTAAAAAAAATTACTTTAAACATTGTTCATTAACGCAACTCCATTATATTTTTTAGATATTTTGAAAGAAAACTTTTGAGTGTAATATGTAAATTTGATTTTAAACTAGTAAATAAAAAACTCAATAAATATACATCAATTGATTTTGTACGAAATATATATAAAAATTTCCACAACCAATTTTTTTAAAATATAAACTGATTGAACAAATACTATAGTAAACTTATTAATATATTTTGTAGAAAATTTACATTCAAATATGCGAAATTTTTCGACATCTGAAAAAAATCATGTTTCTAATATTTTAAAATAAATTTCTGGGAAACTGTCGATATCATCATTTGCAATATATATATCTAAAGGAATGAATAAATATATATATATAAATAATACATAATATATTTTTACCTTTAATCTTGAGTTTCCATAAACTTATGAGAAAATATTAATATAAGTTCAGATAGATTTTTAGTTAATATATTGATAACCAATACATGTTAATAATACATAAGCCTAAGTTTGGCATGAAACCATGTATCCAAATAAAAATATTTTTCAAAGTGTTGTCAGAGAAATTACCATTACCAAAAAGCAATACTAAATAAGTTTCTAACTAAATTTTTCTGAAGAATCCAATTGCAGAAAATAATGGTTAAAACGAAAAGTTATTTACAACTTATTTTTACCATTTTTTCTTTATTTTATTGGTTTTCACATACGTGTCTTGAGGCATCAAGGTTTAACATTAGAAGAGTCAGAGAAGTCATTTTCATTGTTTTCACTATTTCAAATTGTTTTTCTAAAAATACCTGCATATTAGATGATCCCAATTTTTTTTTTTTAATTTTTCTAAAAAACCTCGAAATTATTGCTAAAAAATATGAATGAACTGAAATTAAAGTTAACTAAGATATTTTTAGTTATACAATAGAAGCGTCACAAGCAGTCAAATTGATTGCCACATTTAATATAAATACATGTTCATATCTGTTAACGCAACTAATATTGTTTAACTATTGTATTAAACTAAAAATAGAAGGTATATATGTATATGTATATGTATATATATATATATATATATATATATACACCAAAGAGCAATTACATATTCACCACCCGTTTAAAATGACATAGGACCATTCTCAAAACCGGCATTACATTCGTATAAGCATTCTGAGACATATAGTTAGTCTGGTACCAAGAATTCACTAACAGGTCCTGAAATTGCCGCACATTGCTACCTGGTAGTTTGGGGGGCAAAAATTGGGATATCAAATGGAACCCTAAATGTTCAATTGGATTCATGTCAGGTGACTTTCGATTTAAACTCATGTCTTGAAATTCATGCGTATGCACCTCGAACAATTCCCTGACAATTCGAGCCGTATGACATGGTGCAGTATCTTGTTATTGAGTGCTATAACCCGACGGGAACATAGTTGTCATAAAACAATTTTACAGCTAGTCCGCAAAGGTATTCTGGTACCCTTACAAACGTTAGGACTTTCTTTGTAGAGTTATGTATCCTCAAGTTCTCCATAAAAACATTGGTGACGCAATGATAAAGCCACCATAGGCTGATCTGCGACAAGCTGTGCATCCGGGAGTCAGAGTTTTCGTTCGAAATGGACTCATTTGCACGCACCTTTCGATGTGATGACAAAAAAAGCAATTTGTGGGTCGAAGCAACAGTCTTCCAGTCTTCTATTCTCTAATCCCGATGCACGTTGCAAATAATGACGTGATATCAACACTAGAACATGTTTAGTTGGCATGCTGCATAGGCCCAAAAAAGCACACCGCTACACTTTTAAAAAAAGAATAAAATCCACACACATAAATGTTGTCACATAAATGCAGTTACATTTTATGTATCTTAGTATTGATGTTAATGATATCTCATCACCTGGATCACTATTGTATTTGTAAACTTTTCATTTAAATATTAAATATTTTGAATTTTACTTTTATTTGTGGGTGCGTGTGTGTGTGTGATATTAAAAAAAAATGCTTCTAATGTCATGATCCAAAACAAATCATACTAATAAACTAATTAAAAATTAGTAAGCATTTTATTTGTATGATATCCGTAGGTTTGCAAATGTAAAAAATTGCCTGTAACACATATAAATCCACCAACAAAATAAATTGAATATCTTGGATATTTGGTAAAATTAGATTAAAATTAGATCTAATTTTTTTAATTAGATTCCTGGAGACTTATAAAATTAATGACAGAAACGAATTTTTTTTAATGTTAAATGCCTATCTAAACTTTATGTTTTTGCACTTTGAAAACAACAATTAGTTTATATTCATATATTTAAAAAATATATGAAAAAAATTACATTTTAGGCCAAAAAGTTTAAACTTCATCCTCATTCCGGAAGACCTAAATATTTTTTAATTTCAAAAATATTTTTTGGGGCAAATATGTGTTCATAGTAATAACTTTTTATAAACTTGAAATTTTCAATTTCAAAAAAAAGTTTTCCGTGATACACCTTAATATACAGGTTGGTTATAATTAAAGTTACCATGTTTGGACCTACTTAGAGTCCGCCCTGGTTGACCAATGTCGATGAAAATTGGAATATAAGCTATATGGACCATGGGGAAACGAAATCTGCAATAAAAATAGCTCAAATTTCGACCACCAGGTAAAAAAAGACGCTTTAAGACCATAAATCTCAAACTGGAAGCAGAAATATTTTTTTTTAAATTACAGTACATGTTCAATGTGCATTCCATTTGCATCAAGCACATGTTCAAAACGCATTATCGCATGTTTAACAGTAGCGCGAAGGGTTTCTCGATCAATTGCAGACACATGACGTGTTATGCTTGCTTTTAAATAAGATATTTCTTTATTCTTCCTCCATACACACGATCTTTCAGAAAAACCCGCAACCAGAAGTCACAGGGATTCAAGTCCGGGGAGCGAGGAGGCCAGGTTGTTGGAAAATTTCTTGAAATTATCCGATCATCTCCAAACTGAGCACGAAGTAATGCTGTCTCTAATCTCTAAACACTCCCGCTCGTGTAAAGATGGAATGACCTGCTGCTGAAAGATATTGCAAAAACGGGTATCCGTAATGGAACACCAATTAGGATCCTGAGAAGTGTTCTCCTCAAAAAATAGGGACTAAAAATAAAATAAGCCGTAAAGCCATGATCTTTGTTCTATTATTATGTATTAAAATAAATGTTCGCTTTTAAAATAAAAGAAATGGGAAAATTAGCAATAATTAAATGTCAAATTGAAATTAAATAAGATATTGAAAACATTTGATAGGAACTAAAAATTGTATTTCTAAAAGTTTCCTAATTTAATGTAATTTTAAATACTTTATAACGTACATGAAAAATGCTTATGACTTAGTAATTGCATGTAAATAAATATTTAAAATATAATGATGAAAACATTCTTTTAAAATCATGTATGAAAACTTAAGTAATAAATATTAATCTAAAATATAGATTTCTGACTGCAGACGATTTTAAGATATTAACAAAAAATGTTATATTTTCAAGCAAAACGTTAAAATAATTTTCTATATTGATATTTAAAACACATATGAGAAAATAATTAATACATTCTTACCGGTGAAGCGATAGATTAGTTCTTTTTAAAAAATAATAGCAAAAAATACGGGTTTAAACCTATTTCAATTGATAGGAGTGTCAAAGCACGTGGCTTTGTATGGACTTAATGTAGGGATATTTTTTCGCATCACCTCCAGAGATAATACTTCCCCTCCACCTATCTCATTCCTCCATGATGGAGACCATTAGGACTTGCAGTACCCCATATGCGACAGATCTGAGTATTCGCAGCTCCATCTAGGGTAAAATGCGCCTCGTCCGACCATAAAATTTTCCACGGCCATGCATTATCAACGGCTATTCTAGCCAAAAACAACCTCGCAAATTGAGTTCGTGCGTCCGGGTCTGCAGGTTTCAGTCCTTGCACAACTTGAATCTTGAATGGATACCACTTTATAATGGATCGTAGAGCCTTCCGTACTGTATATCAAGGGAGAGATAAATCACGTGACACAGCTCGAGAACTTGTCGACGAATATTGGGTTCCCGATGTTCTTCCGACCACAGCAAGAGCAACTTTTTCGGCAGTTTCATTTGAAATTATTTTCCGCCCTATTCCTTGCTGCACACCTACTCCCCAGTTTTTTCAAATTTAGACATCATCTTTTTTAAGGCTTGTCTCGTCATTGGTCCTTTTTGTAAGCCTTTCAAGCGTCGGTATTCTCGCAGTGCAATTGACAAATTACTGCCGTTCTGATAAACCAACTTTACCAGCAACGCTCGTTCCTTCTTTTCTAACGGCATGATGCGGAATGAATGTACGGCAGAGAGTACTGGCTTTTTAAAACATTCCAAATTTGCATAAAGTCCTTTCTTGCAGGTGAAAACTGCCATCTAACGTTAAAATTTTTAAGATTTCTGTGTCCAGTTTGAGATTTGGGGTTTTAAAGCACCTTTTTTTCACCTGCTGGTCGAAATTTGAACTAATTTCTTTTTGTTGCAGATTTCGTTTCCCCATGGTCGATATAACTTATATTCAAAGTTTCAGCGATATCGGTCAACCAGGGCGGCCTCTACGTAGGTCCAAACAGGGTAACTTTAATTATAACCACCCTGTATATAATAAAATTGGCCTATTCGCACATTTTACTATTCATTTTAACAGTTATATTAAAATAGGAAAGATATATTTCATTTCAAAACTTTTCTTACATTAAGAATTCACTGCAAAGAGGAAAAAATATATGTGGAGAGTTCAGAATATTGGAATAAATACAATGCTTCTTTTTTTCCTTTCTTTTACAGATTCAAAAACATTTATCTGCAGAAGATATCTATATAGAAAACACTTAAACTTAACATTAATATAAAATAGAAGACTATTCAAACTTAACTAGGCTGAATGACATGGGCTATCAAAGCGCTTAAATGTCTGTATGATTCGGAAATTCAGGTTATGTAATCTCGAGAAAACGTACTTGTCTATTTCACTTGAAAGCAAGTACTGAATATATTAGTTTATAGATTATATTACACTTTGCACATATAGAAAAAAAAATTAAAAACTCTTAGCACTATTAGAAATTTTTTGAAATGAAATGGGTATTATTTTTCAAAACATTATTATTGTATATTAAAAAATATTTTTTAAAGAAAATAATCTCTTTCTATAGATGATTAAAGAGTAAAATGCTATGGAATGTATTTCGAAATAATTAAAGTAATTTTTTCGTAATTTTTTATTACAAAACTTTTATTAGAAAATAATTAATAAAGCAAACTTTATTACCGAAAATTATTTTTTTTATTTTCTTGTAGTATATAGTAGTATTGAATATCAAATCAGGTAATTAGTGTATTAATTTTTAAAAAAATCTGAAAACATAGCAATCTAAAGAGCAGAGAGAAAAGTTTATTTTGTTTTAACTCATAAATCATTTGTTATTGTCTTACCACTATTGAGTTATAAAATCTAAAATTTTGAATTAAGGAAGACTCCGATATGTTCTTATAGCAAAGTTTAACCTTTGAAGATCGGATTCTACCGATCTTGGAAACAGTTTGTTCAACATATTTCCGACAATGCACTGACGGAGTAAAGAATCGATATTTTTAACATTAACACATCGTCTAATTCCAGTCAATTGTCCATCTCAATCGAGTGCACTGCAATACTCTGACATGGTTCTCTGATTTTTGGTAGTCTGGTTTAGCAAAAACTGGACCACTTTAAAATGTTCTTTTTGGTTCCTTTGAAAAACCATTGTCTCCAATTCGTTTGTCACAGAAGAATCACCTTTGTAAACACTGCGCTAGATTTAAGCATTCCATATTATAAATATCTTAAACATATTGTTAATTGGGGGTCTCCAATTGGTGTCATAATGTAGCAAAAATTATACAAAATTCTGGTTTTTTTTTTTTAGTAATTTCCCCTTTCTTTGTAAATTATCCATCACTTTTTTTTATAATTTTTAAAAACAATACCGTGTTTTAGCATTACATTTATTGCATCGTTCCTAAAATTCTGATACTGATAAACTTGATCTTTAAATCCGCTTACAAGGACCGTTTACCAAATTTTCCAATCTTTATTGTATTAAACAAACTTTATCTTTGTATCTGCTTCACTTACATTACCTATTTCCTAAAATTCCCTGTTATTTTATTGGCTAATAAACTTTATAAACAAATTCCTCCATATATTTCAGCAATTTTCTTTTGTGATCAGTCGCACTTTGCCCTGATGACGTCGCGCTTTTTTTTCCGAAAGTAGTTCGTAATAAGAAAAAATATGTTTTACTGCTTAAAAAGATGTTTTTTAATTTATATTACTTCAAGGAAAGTATTTTCACATTGTTATCTAGAAATTACTTTATGAACTTGTTATGATGTAATTATGTCTCATTGTTACCTTCTAATATTCCTTTTTCAACTAACTTCTTTCCCTTTTCAACTTTTTTCAAAGAAAAAAAAAATAGCTATCATTCTGACTCTAGCATATAACAATTCTCATAAAACTTGCAAATCCTCGCAAGAAACTTCATTTGTGTAGAAATATTCTGGTGTTTTTATCATGTTTTATTTGCTATAAACATTTATGACCTTCAAAGCTTGAAACTGAAAGAAAAAGACACTTTGTACCAATCTTCAATGAATTAACTTAAGTTATTTCAACTGAACAGGGCAGTAAAGCTTTGAGAGAAATGGGTTTGAAAGCATCCAAATGGTTGTATTGTTGTTGGTAATTAAGAGAGTGTAGAATGCTTGATTACATATGAAAGCAAGTGAAACATCAGATTATATTTAAGGGATTTATTTGATTCAAATAAACTTCTTGCATTATACTTATGTTGCAAAATAACATAAAACGGTGGCATTATAATAATGAAATATTAAAACACTATATTGACATTTCTAATTTTTTTTTCAGAAATAAGAGTATAATTCACTTATTTTCTTTTTAAAAAGGTGATTTAATTAGAAGTTTAAGTAACGTGTATTATATGATATTGATATTGATACAAAAGAGAAAAATTACACCTTATCTAACGATAAATTTTTCCGATTTTTCCTTTTTGGTAAATTTCATAAAAATTGCCAATCCCATCTTAAAAATTCGTTTCTGTAGAAATGCTCTTCTTTCTTAATCATGTTTTGCTTCAATAAACATTGATGAGCCTCAATAATTATGACTTAAAGCAAATAACAATTTATTCTAATCTTAATCGAATTAATTCAAGATATTTTAACTTAACGGGGCAATAAAGATTTCAGAGAAATGAGTTTGAAAGCATTTCAATGGTTGTATTGTTGAAGAAATAATATTATAGTAATCGAGTGAAAGATGATTGCTTAAGTATATATGAAAACAAACAGAGAAACATTAGATTACATTTATGGGATTCATTTCATTTAAATAAATAGCTTGTGTTATAGTTATTTTGCAGAATGACATATAGCGGTGACATTAAAACAATGTAGAAATAAAACACAATACTGACATTTCTAATATTTTTATATTCCGAAAGAAGAGTAAAATTAAGTTATTTTCTTTTTCAAATGACGATATAATGAAGAATTTATGCAATATCTAATATACGATACTGACATTAAAAAAAGAAATGTTGCACATAATCTAATCGATAATCTTTTTTTCTGATTTTTCATTTATAACACTGTTTATAAAAATTGCAAATTCTATCACAAAACGAAAAATTTAGCAGAAATACTCTTTTGTTTAATCATGTTTTACTGCAACAAACATGATGAGCTTCAACCGTCGTGACTGAAAGGCAATGACAGTTTATTCTAATCTTAAACGAGTTAATGTAAGCTGTTTCAACTTAACAAGACAGTAAAGCATTAAGTGAGATGGGTTTGAAAGCATTTAAATGGTTGTATTACTGAAGAACTAACATTATGGTAATCGGGAGAAAGTAGATTGCTCGATTACATAGGAAAGCAAGCAGTGAACATCAGATTACATTTAAGTGATTTATTAAATTCAAATATACTGCTTGGGTTGTAATTATGTTACAAAATAACACAAAGTGGCTACATTAAAACAATGAAACCATAACACTCCGTACTGATTTTTCAAACATTTTTATTTATAGATTTTAAAATAATATATATTTTATACGATACAGATATTTAAAAAAATATATTACACTTTATCTAATTGATAATTATTTTGATGCGCACAAAGCTTTTTTTTTTTAAATATTAGTGTCATTCTTTGTATTACACATTTAATTTGATTATTTGTATGCATTTTTTTTCTGAAAAAAAAACTTCCACTTTAGACTTTCGGAAATAACAATTTTCGTAAAAATATCAAATCCTGTTTCGAAACTACATTTCTCTAGAAATATTCTTGTATTTGTATCATGCATTATTTACAATAAACATTGGTGAGCTTCAATGCTTGAGACTGAAAGCAAAGGAGAAATTACTCCAATCTGAAACAATTTAAGCTATATTTCATCTTAACAGGACAGTAAAGCTTTGAGAGAAATGGGTTTGAAAGCATTTAAATGGTTGTATTGTTGAAGTAATATTATGGTAATCGAGTGAAAAAGGATTCACCAATTTCATATGAAAACATGCAGAAAATCATCAGCTTACATTTATGGGATTTCTTTCATTCAAATAAACTGCTTGCACTGTAGTTTTGTTGCAATAATACCATAAAGTGGTGTCATTAAATCAATGAGGCAATAAAACATTATACTGACATTTCTAACATTTTTATTTTCAGAAACAAGAGTTAAATTCAGTTATTTTCTTTATAAAATGAACTTTAGGATGGAGCTTATTTTCGAAGTTTCAAAATGGAATCTTCTCACCCTCTAAATTTGTTCCTTTTTATGAAAAAATAAATCAGGCAAAATATTAATGCATTTGGGCAATATTTAGAGGTAGTTCAATTAGGGAGAGGTTTTTAATGTATAGACAATGATGAAATGATACTTAGCCTTATGCTATGTCACATAAAACAAATTTCATTTTAATCATTCCTTTATATTTAAAAAACAAAATATATTTAACAAAGAATCAATTTGTTTAAAAAAAGGTTTCATACAGCTAAAAAATACGAAACAGAAATAAAAATTAAGTTTCAAAACAACACTAATTTTGTCATTCATTCGGATGGAAATTTTAATGTATGATTTGACTGGAAAAGAAAAGATTTGTCGATTTCTAGTATTAAATTTTGGGAAAGATGTTTCTAAACTATTAATTGTTCAACATCTGCAACAGGAGAAGCTCATGCAGAAACTATCCTTGAAACTATCCAAAACTGGGCAATAGCAGTTAATATTCGAACAATGTGCTTCGACATTACCAGCTCAAACGCTGATTATGATTCTGCTGCATATGTTCTGACCGTTTAAAAGTTTAAAAAAAGCTCTTTTGTCACATGCTTGCAGACATCACATTAAGGAATTGATAATAAGTGCTTTCGAAGTATTGGAGATATATGAGAACGGACCGGGAATTTCTTTTGATGATGTCGCAAATATAGTAGGATGTAAATTGCAAGAGATGTTCAACTATGCAAATAAGTGTCTAGAAGAATAAAGAGAAACAAAACTAAGAGGTGATTATAGAAAATTCTTAGAAATTCTGATAATTTTAATTGGTTTTGTCCAGAAAGGATAATTAGATTTCTATCACCAGGTGCAATGCACCATGCATGATACATGTCTATAATAATAGATTGTCTCAAGATCTGGATGCTCAATTCGTATTTTAAATTGGCTTTAAACAAGAAGAAGGTGTACCTGATGTTTATTTTTTCACAGTTCTTGTATCCTTGAAAGCTTGGATGCCTGTAACCCCAAGTTTCATGTGCCTCCTAAAGTAACCTGTTGCTGTAAAAATATCCTACTTAAATTCTCATCAATACACTCAGCTATTTCCAAGTTTTCATCCCCTAAATTTGCTAATCACTTTCAGTATTTGTCAGAAGGAATTATTCATTTACTTTTTTTGGAGCCATGTAAGTTTAAAAACCAAAAGTTATATGGTTGTTGCATAGAGAATGAAGTCAATACTAAAGAAATAAGCTCAAAATTACTTCAAGCAAGATAATGTTGTTCTTTATTCATTTAAGAATAAAAAGTTGAAATATTTTATCACTGCGAAGTAAGTGATATTGTTCCAATTGTTAGAATTTCCAGTTGTTTATCTTGTAGTTGTTCCCGTTTTGTGGGAGACTGGAGGATTATTAACTGGCTCAACATATTATAAAATCCACACAGGTGATAAATGACCACGAGGAACGTGCTTTAGACTTATTCAGGAATAAAGTGGATTGAGAATGCATAATAAAGCGCAACTACATATTTTCTTCAAATTATTGAAGATCACCGTAAAATGTACCTAAATAGCAAGAAAAGGACTATCCCAACCTATACAAATGCAATAAATTTTTAATGTAAAATAAAAAGTCAATAATCTGTATAGTAAATTAAGTAAACTGCTACAATAAAACATAAAAAATGCAAATCCGCATTTGTAATATGTATAGTTAATATTTTTAATTTTTTGCATTTTTGTAAATTTTGAGTCAATTGAGCTACCTTTAAATATTAAAATTTATTACTCACACTTTTTATGTAATAATTTTGTATCAAAAGGAACAAAATAAAAGGGTGAGACTTGTGAAAAAAATAATATAAAAAATCATGGCTTTTAAACTCCACCCTAATGAAGTTTTAAGTAGAAATTTATGTAAAATATAATACACGATACTAATATTAACATTAAAAAAAATCCACATTATGTAATTTATTTCCAATTTTTTTCTTTACAGAAATGTTCATAAAAGTTGCAAATTCTATCAAAAAACTACATTTCTGTAGATATATTCTTGTATTTTTATCATGTCTCATTTGCAATAAAGATTTATGAGCTTCAAAGCTTTTGACTGAAAGTGAATGACAGTTTATTCCGATCTGAAACGTATTAATTTAAGCTATTTCAACTTAACAGGGTAGTAAAGCTTCGAGAGAAATGGGTTTGAAAGCATTTAAATGGTTGTATTGTAGACGAACTAACATTATGATAATCGGGAGAAAGTGAATTGTTCGATTACATTTGAAAGTAAGAAGTGAAACATTAGATTACATTTAAGGAATTCATTTCATTCAAATAAACTGCTTGAATTATAGTTATGTTGCAGAATAACATAAAGCGGTGACATTAAAACAATGAAGCACAAAAACAATTTAAAAGATATTTCTAGTATTTTTATTTAAAGTAATAATAGTGAAATTTAGTTACACTCTTTTTTCAAATGATGATTTTATTAGGAATTTAAGTAACATATAATACACGATATTGATACTGATATTAAAATAAAAAAAAGAAATATTGCACATTATCTAATCGATATTTTTTTTATATATATTTCTTCTATAACAATTTTCATAAAAGTTACAAATCTTATCGCAAAACGACTAATATTGTAAAAATATTGTTGTGTCTTTATCATGTTTTATAAGCAATAAACTTGTATGAGCTTCAAAGCTCGGGACTAAATTCGAATGACAGTTTATTCCAATGTTAAACGAATTAATTTAAGCTATTTCAACTTAACAGGGCAGTAAAGCTTCGAATGAAATGGGTTTGAAAGTATTTAAATGGTTGTATTGTAGAGGACGTAACATTATAGTAATCGGGAGAAAGTAAATTGTTTGATTACATGTGAAATTAAGAAATGAAACATTAGATTACATTTAAGGGATTCATTTCGTTCAAATAAACTGCTTGTATTATAGTTATTTTGCAGAATAACATAAAGCCTTGATATTAAAACAATGAAGCACTAAAACACAGTAAAAGATATATCTAACATTTTTATTTTCAGAAATAAAAGTGAAATTCAGTTATTTTCAAACGTCCTTTCATCACTTTTCATCCTTTTTCAAACGACGATTTAATTAGGAGTTTAATCCTTAACTGCTGTTAGCGGTCTCACAGACCACTGAGAGTTTCAAGTTTTAGAGTTTAACTAAAAATTTTTAGTATAATTGTAGAAACTGTTCAAATTGTATTTAGTTTGGAGTCCTATTACTATCGCTACAGACATTTAATTAGCTGAATTATTTTTATAAATAGTCCTGCATATAAAGTTTAATACAAAAATATTATTCTGAGATTTAACCCTTAAATGTATAGGACAGAACGCGTTCCAAAAAATGCGCAATTCAAAGAATCAGAATTCATACCAGAAAAATCTAAATAGTAAATTTTTCTTTATTTAATTACAAATGGTCTGTCATTAAGTAAAGTGAAAATTGCTCTTTTAAATTTCTGGTGAGAATACGGAATATGTGAATAAAACCCCCAATAACTCGGGAACACTTGTGGTATCGAAAATGATACAATATGCATTTAAAGGTTAATTTAACATTTTATTCATGTTTAGATTAAGCGGTCTGACAGACCGCTCACAGCAGTTATGCAACAATTTTTGTCACAACAATTAAGGGTAAAGTAATACATAATATACGATATTGATATCGATATAAAAAAAGAAGTATTACAAATTACCTAATCGGTAATCTTTTTCCGCACGTTAGAACTTCTTAAGATATTAGTCTGATATTTGCATTACGTATTTATACGTATTTAACGTGCTATTTTGTATTCGTTTGTTCATGAAAACAAAGTGAGTTTCGCGTTAGAATTTTGGAGGCATTATTCTAAATTAAAACAATTTGGAAGTTGATATCAAATGTGGCAAATAAAGTGCGTTCAGACAATAACTAATTTCACAAATAGTCATATATTGGTGCAATAGAACATAAATAATATTTTAATCGATAACCTTTTTTCCGCACATTACAGCTCTCTTTGAAAAAGTCTGATATTTTAGCATCACATATTTAGCTTCATATTTTGTAACTGTTTGCTTTAGAAAATAAATTCAGTTCCACTTTAGAATTTTAGAGGCAAGGTTCTAAAATAAAACAAGTGAGAAATTGATGTAAAATATGCAAATGAATGCGTTTGTATGATAACTAATATTACAAATCTTCAGATATTGATGCAATAGTTGCTGTTTTCTAATGCAAAAATGCATGAATACAAAATTTATTACGATTATATAATATTAAATTCAGAAATGTGGTTCCATATTAAATATGAAATAATAACCATGGATAGCTGGAATCGTTACATATCGTATGATATAATTTAATACATTTGATATAATAGTATTTAAGAGAATAATAAAAAAAAAACTTTCATTAATATCGTTTTTAATCATCGGCTATTTTTTTATAAATTTGAAATAATATTTTAAAATTAAAATATATTCCTTTAAGAATTTCACTGGAGATAGGATATCATAGAGTTAAAATTAATAGAGCTTACTTCTTTTAAATAGCAAATCACAAGTCATGTTTTTTATATAAATTATTAAAAGGGGGAAAAAGTTATTTCGCAAAAATTACACTTTTATTTTTACAATTGTCACAAATTGATATCCATAGTTTTAAAATAAGAATAGCATTTCAAATTTTCTTACAAAAAGTAATATATCATAGCTATTTTATATAAAAATTGTGAAATAATACATTTAAAAATAAAACATCCTTCAAAGTTCATTGTAAAGCCATTAAAGTAAAGTTCAATGTAAAGTTTTTTTTAAATAGTTTATTAAGTAATAATAAAATATCTAATTTTTATGATTTTTCAATAAAGAAAAAAATTAGTAAGTAAAATGAAAAACAAAATAAAATTTGTCTGAACAAAAACACATATAAAGCTAGAAAAATCAATACACAAACAACTAAATTTTGTATCAAACTTCTCTTGGTTATTATTGAAAGAAAATAATTATAAATATTTGAGTTGAAAAAAGACATGATCTATTATTCGAAAAACAAATATGTATTGGCAATATATTTTCTATAAAACACTCCAAATAAAATTTTGGAGATTTCTATGCTTTTATTTTTTTCAGCAAGTTATACAGAAATAATTAACAAAAATATATCAGATAATAAATAAAAAGAAAAAAAATACTTTTAGATTCTTATTTATCTCATGAATATATTTATTAACTATGAAGAACAATGAAGAATTAAATGAAGTGCAATAATTTACCAACTTAACTGGTTTACTGTTTGTCAGCAAATAACATGATTTATGTTCTTTTCTGACAGTGGAATTATCATATTTATTGCATAACAGTGTACCTATCCTATATATATATATATATATAACCGTTAAATAATAATACTATTCAACTTCTTATGTATATATACCGGGGTGCATAATAATAGCAAAGATCGTGTAACTGTCTAAATAAAAAATGCAATTGTATTAATCGTGATATAAACCATATAAATTTGTTGTATCATACTAAATACGCAATATAAATATAAAGACAACTTTCTAAAACAATTGTTATATATATAATGCAATGCACTGCATTTTTACTCGATATGCACTGGGAGCAAAATGATAAGAATTAAATAATTTTTTCAAAGTTATAAAAATACTACAAATCAATTCGGCTTCTTTTGTGTTTAATAGTTTCAATGCAACATGGTTTTACATTTGTTGAGTTTAGAAAACACATCATATCTTTCAAATTTCGTTTTTTAATTCCGCTTTGGAGTTATGCTGCATGATTTGACCATCTATCAATATATAAATTGCTCTTTAATACCCAAACATTGTTCATGGGAATTGGATTTTGACCAATGGGTGCCCAATCCAGTTTGAGAGTTTTCTTTATCTTAAAATGGCTTTTTGAGAGAATAGAGGCATTGTCTTGTTGAAAATTTCGTAAAAAATCGGTAATTTTTCATTCAGGTTCAACATATATCATTCTAATATGCGATTAGAGGTACGTCTATTTTGTTTATCTATCTAAAAAAGTAATTATAAGCTTATACACCAAGAAAAAATTAACCCAAGTCATAAGGAAGCTTCCACCTCATAACTGCATAGAAAATTATGACTTGTTCATGTTGAATGCCATACAAATAGGGAGGAATACTTTCTAGAATATCGAAACTATTCCTTTATCTACCACATTATGAATTCATGAAAATTTTACATTCTAAAGCATTTTACGCAAATTGTTTAAACTAAATTAAAAGATTTACATGATCATTTAATAAATATTTGAATGATTTTAGAAGGATTGAAGAATTTAAAGATTAGTTAAATTCGAATTTACAGGGATTTTGAGCAATTTTTATAACTCCACTCAAATTTTTTTAATTTTAATTATTTTCTTAGTATTTTGTAGAGTTATAAAATGTACAAATATGATGTTCTTACAATGTAAATATAGAAATATTTGCGCCTTGAAAAAATCCCCATCCCCTTACCTCAGCACCAAAAAAGCTGAAAAGATGAAAAAGCAAAAGAAATCCTCCTTTTACAATATTTTTGTTTTGTGTAACCAATAATGCTTTGGGAAAAAATAAAGTAATGTATCTGCAACTCATTCTAAAGAGTATTACAACTAACTGATGTATTAAAAGAATTTTAAAATAAGTTATTTTATTGGTACTTATAAGTACCGTCGGTAGATAACGGGTTAAACTATTTTTCAGCACTCAAGATAGATTTAATGTAATTCGTTTGCTGCTAAAGGAGTTTTTCTGCAAACAGAAAGCCTTTTTTTACGATGTTAGACGTGAACACCGATGTGGTTTTACATTTTAAAGAACTCCTGACATTTTTATTGTACTTCGTACAGTTTATACTGATGAAGGTGTCTTTATCTGGCTTTCAAATACTTTTGAAGTCTTTATTTTACTTGAAACTGGGCGAAAAATCAAATTTTTGGGTCGTTTTGAAAGAGTTTTTGAACTATCTGTAGATTTCGTAGGAGTATAAATAGTTGAATTCTGTAAAAAATTAAGAATGACAATCTTTGAAAGTTTAATGTCGTCCGAAATTCTTTGAAATTACATTTCAGTGTTGTTATAAACTACAATTTGCACTTTTTCGAGGTCTAAAAGCATTTTGATTCACCCTGATATCTGAATATTTTGCGAACTAAATGAATGTGCTTAGAAAACCTTTTAGATGCGTTTTTAATTGATATGCAAAAATAACCGCCAATCACATTCCGCGGTTTCAGAAACATCAACTGCATCCATATCATGTTGCCCCTGTGGAAATTTAGCAAAACACGTATTTTAAAAAAATACTTAAAAATATAGACAATTTTTGCAATCGATTACTTAATATTAATTTTAATGCCGCATATTCAATTTAACACAGAATTTTACGCTTTTGATTAGCATGCGAAATCTTTTTACTATTTTTATTATTTTGCACCCCGATTTACATATAAAGGATGTTTCAAAAGTTCTATGCAAAAGTTAAACGCGGGCGTACGTAATCGCGTTAGTACGGGCTTTTGTAAGACAACTAAAAAAAAGGTTAAAATAATGACAACAGCAGACGCTATTGCAGATAAATCTATGGTATAATTTCATATTATTCACACCGCAATATTTAGTTAGAAAATCATTACAGAATACAAAGTACGGCGGAGCGTAAAAACTTTTTTTCGAAATTGCTTTCTGCTTAGCATTGTAAAGTTGTGTAGTGGTATCACTAACATACAAAATTTCACAACAATCAATAAATATATACCGGTTCCACTTTTGGGTCGAAATATGCAATTTTAGTCGAAAAAGTTGTAAATTTTCACATTTCAGCAATATTTTTAATTTTCAATTTTTTTTCGCCCTAGAGCGGAAAAGTTGATAGAGTACATAAAAAACATGAGTCCAAAATATTAAAGTAAATAAAAAATATCTTCTGGTTCCACATTGGAGTTTAAATATGGGATATTTATCGAAAATGGTGCAACTTTTCAGATTTTAGTGATTTTTTTTTTTTTTTTTAGTTTTAGTTTTAGATTTTCTATTCCCGCTGCCACGGAAAAGTTAGAAAAATATAATAGAAGCATATGAGAAAAAGTTTAGAATAATCAATATATATCTTCCGGTTTCAATTTCGGCATCTAAAAAAGTCAAAGTCGCCAAAAATTATGTAAATTTTTTCTTCTCAGGGAGTTTGTCTTATCAATTTTCTCTTCTCGCTGGCGCGGAAAATTCGGAAAATCATATGACAAACATAAGTGTAAAAATTTAAAGTAATTAATAAATATCTTCTGGTTTGACTATTAATACTTAAACTGGCAAACACATGGCATTAATTTACTCAAAAATCATAGAATAATCGAATTAAAACCATCTGAGGGAAATTCCTCTAATAAGTTCAGCTTTCTGTTCGTTTAATGTAGTGTTAAAGTTTCTTTAATGCTCTGCTCGTGATAGGCTCGTTTTGAGGATATAATCAATTTTAACGTTAATATTGTATTGAACTAATAGTGTGCATGGAAAATATTACACAGAATATCATAATTAAGGCGCAGTGCACAGTATTTGTCTCATCCCATATTTGAGGATTCTATAGAATTAAGAACTAGCCTTCTACTAACTCACGAAGATGTGTACTTTTTTGTTGGTGAGAAGTAAATCGAAATATAATTAAAAATTGGACCCACCTTTAGGGTGATAGTTGATTATGGGCTGAAATGGTTGAAGCAATTTAGCAGGCTGCATCAGTTCCAACGGTTTCTAGGCAAATAATAGTCCAAATGATTGGTTCATATAAAGATAAATACAAGAGCATAAAGAGGTTTGACGCTAAAGAACAGACGAAATCAAAATTGAAAATTTTCCTATTGAAGGGAAAAACAAACGTCTATTTGAAAATTTTCTTTCAATTGTACATCTCTAGAAGGATGTAAATGCCCACGTGAAATAAGAATTCCAGAACTAGAAGACAGTTTCTTGAGTATCATAGAACTTCAAGGAAATTGTCGATAGACCCAATTGATACATTCGGAAATATGGCCCAGTAAACGGAAACTTATTAAATGAACTAGCAGGCTTGAAAAAAAAATAAGAAAGTTTCATAAAATGGTATAAAAGGGGAAAAACAACCACGACTGCTTTATCGAAGACTTGCAGTTATTTAAATCTTTTAATCTTGTTTATGAACAACTGTGATACGATCTTAGTGATAAACCTTTAGTGTAATTGCAATCGAACATAAATACTATAAGTATATCACGAACAACCCGTCGTCCTGCCCTAGTCAGAACTTGAGATACGATGGGAGTGTCGGACAGAGTGACAGCATCAGTAACAGGCACACTTCTTGAAGACTTAGGAGTCGTGACACATGACGACATGTCCAATGTTATAGACAGGCATAACACAAGAAGAGAAAGAAATAACTATCGTGTAAAATGCCAAGTCCAAGATTAGAGTTCCATATCCACCAATACCTTGAAAAGATTGTATTTTGACCATCAAAAAATCAAACTTCAATTCAGAGGAATATTGAGGGAACGCTCCATCCCCAAAGAGTGCTTGAAGAATACTTGACATTTGTAGAAGAACCTGGCTGCTATTGCATAGGGTAACTGTCATCAATAACCTCTTCTGCTATGTTTCTCATCTGATTTTCCATACTTTCCGCTTCAGCGAGAAGAGAAAGTTGATAGAAAGAAAGAAAATCCGAGAGATGTGAAAATTTACTTTTGGCTACTTTGACATTTTTAGACCCCTCAAGGGAAACCGGAAGGTATTTTTTTTTATTATTCTAAAGTTTTTTACTTATGTTTCTTACATATTCTTCGAACATTCCTATGCCAGCAGGAAGCAAAAATAAAAAAATAAAAAATGACTAAAATGTGAAAATTTTTATCATTTTCGACAAATTTCCTACATTTAGAACACAAAGTGGAACCGGAAGATATTTTTTCATTACTCTAATATTTTATACTTGTGTTCCTTATGTACTCTTTCATTTTTTCCATACTAGGGCGAAGAAAAACTTGAAAATTAAAAATATTACTGAAATGTGAAAAATTACAACATTTTCGGCTAAAATTGCGTATTTCGACACAAAAGTGGAACCGGAAGATATTTATTGTTTGTTTTGAAATTTTGTGATTATATAACTGATACATTCCACAACTTTTTCTCACCAGGGAGAAAAGAATTAAAAAAAAATACGCTCCGACCTAATACCCAATGTACACTTTTTTGTATCCAAATCTTGCGTTCTGTGAGAAATACTAAATTATTTCACGGGATTATCTGCAGTAGCACCCTTTATTGGCGAGATTTTAAACTAGTTTGTTGATAATGTTATATGAATCCCGTATCACGCCGGGAATTTTTATCTGCAAATTACAGTAATTGGCAAATATGTTGCACCTACAGTCGTCGGCTTGAGGGCCGTCTGCCGTTCACGCATACCAACTAAAAAACTGCACAACCGAATAGATTCAAATTTAAAATATATAGTTGTTGCATAATGTTTTCACGTAACTTCAAATCTCATGAAAATCGGATGCATTATTTAATTGCAGGGACAATAAAAATTATTCCGTTACATTACTGCCAATGTGAAAAAATATACTTTCTTCTAAATTGAATGATGTTACACTCTTTTGAACATACAAAAATGCTATCGATCTATGAAGTACATACTAAAATATATTCCGCACTATCTGTGGTGCAAATAATATTTGTTATTAATTTACAGGGCCACACAAAAGTATTCAATCAGATAATGGAATAGAGAAAATCATTGTTTGGGATGCGGGTTTTTTTTTCACATTGTATAAAATTGGTATAAGTTCTTGAAGTTAATACAAGTTACTTCCTGTATAAAAAGCAGATAGTATTTACAGGGATATACAAAATATTTCCGATATTATATTGTAGCCGATGTACTGTATCTACTACATTTTAAAAACTTTTTACTACACATATTTTTTAAAACTTCGTTATAATACGAACGCACATCATTTGCTATGTTTGACGGGTATTTTCGAACTTGTCTTTATCTATTTTACTTTTATAAAGTAAAATATAAATGAAATAACTAGGCAGTAGAACTAGACTCTTAAAACACTGACAATATTAGAATTAAAAAGGACGGTTGCAGGTATAGAAATCCACGTCGATATATTTGGCTCATATATAAAATATATATGAGGAGCCCAGAAGCCAAGTAGTACAAGTGACAAAATGTCGATTTGGAGTAAATTGAGTTTAAAGATAATTGATCTTATATTGAAATAGGAAACATCTGCTTGTTGCATTCTAATCTTTGAACTCTCATTTCAACAATTGTTAAAAAAAATAGAGTACAATTCTCTTTAAATGTATAATTAATCAATATTGTTTGCTTTTCGAAAAAACTAGTTTATCTCTATAACTCCCACAAATAATCAGAAAATGACCTATATTTCTTTACCTGAAATGAAAAAAGCATATTTCCAGATACCCTGTGCACTTAACACAATTTTTTCAATTTTGTCACTTATACCCCTTGGTTTCTGGGGTCTTCATATATACAGGGTGATTCATAAAAATGGGTAGAACTTTAAGGGGTTATAGTACACTTAAAGACAAATAATATTAAATAGGAGACTAAGGGTCCCAGACGTATTCCCAAGGAGATAGGGGGCATTAAAGTTTAGGGTCCGAAATTTCAAATGATTATAAAAAATGGAAAAATTGGTCGATTCGTTTGCGGTTTTTGCAAAAAATTTTCTTTATGCCAGTATTTTCTTGAAATAAAATTTTAAAGTTCAATTTCAAAAAATGCCGATAGGGGGCGCTTTAGACTTTGGAGTAACAAACAACTATTTTTTAACGTTATTTTTTGTATTTCTTTAAATGATTTCGAAAGCTTAGACTTAAACTTAAATTTTGATCTAAAAATCTGAGTCCTAACGAGTAGTTAAGTAGCGTAAATTGAAATTTGAAATTTGAAACCCTTCTCCCCCCAGAACAAAAATCAGTTATACCCGATCTTTGTGTCGTAGATTAGGCTCTAACTACTGCCGCGTTTTGCTAAAATTATTCTTTATGTCAGTATTTTCTTGAAAATAAATTTTAAAGAAAATTTTCAAAAAATTCCGATAGAGGGCGCTTTAGACTTTGGAGTAACGAACAACTATTTTATACCGTTATTTTTTGTGTCTCATTAAATGCTTTCTAAAGCTTAGACTTAAATTTTCAGCCCAAAATCTGAATCGTTAGACGTGGTTAAGTTTCTGGGGAGAGGGGTTTGAAATTTCTACTCCTGAGCACAGTTCAGTTTACCATGTCCACACATTGTGTGCTATGATACGAGGTAAAAAGACACAAATTAGGATTATGTTACCAAAGCATATTTATTAACATGTAATTACAATAAATGTTCAAAATTGTGACCACCAGAGGTTATGCACGCAGAACAACGGCGAAGAATGGAACGGCGAACATTCGCGAAAACATCAGGCTTTTCGAGCACTTCCCCTAGAGCGGCGTAAAGTCTGGCGAGCTGTTCCTCGGGGGATTCAATGGGTGTCTCATACATAAGAGCCTTCAATTGTCCCCAAAAAAAGAAATCGAGGGGTGAAAGATCTGGCGAGCGAGCAGGCCAAGCAACAGGACCACCTCGACCAATCCATCTGTTCGGAAATGTGATGTCCAGATAGTTGCGGACGTCTCGTACGTAATGGGCTGGCGCTCCATCGTGCTGGAACCACATGACCCGCCGGATGCGTGGACGAACAAGGTTTAACATGTCTGGCAGCACATGTTGCAGAAATGTGAGGTATGTTTTACCGTTGAGGCGTTCAGGAAGAAGGTACGGTCCGATTAGGTGGTCTCCGAGGATTCCTGCCCAAACATTGATGGAAAAGCGTCTCTGATGAGCATGTGGATACGTAGCATGTGGATTGACATCCGCCCATACATGTGCATTGTGTGTGTTAAATGTACCTTCACGTGTGAAGGTACATTCATCGGTGAAAAGCACAGTTCGTCCAAAATGTGGATTTAGCGCGTTCTGCTGCAGAAACCAGCGGGCGAATTCAATACGATTTGGATAATCCCCTGGAGACAGTTTCTGGACTCGTTGCACATGAAACGGGAGCAAATGTTCATCCTTCAGTACCCTCCAAGTCATGGACTGTGAGGTATCCACCTGCCTAGCCACTGTTCGTGTACTTGTACTTGGCTGCGCCGCTACTACATCCAGAATGGCTTCTGCAACAACTACTGATTCGTCCTTTTTTGCACGACCTGCATTCGACCGGGAAGCGAGAAATGATCCCGTCTCACACAACTGTCTGTGCAAGCGCTCGAAAGTTTTGCGGTTAGGCAACCGCCTGTTGGGAAATCGCTCTCCGTACATTCGTTGTGCCTCTGCACCATTTCCATCTGCCGCTCCGTAAATTAAATGCATCTCAGCCTTTTCCTTATTCGTGAAGGGCACCATCTTCCGATTCATTACTACAGCGACTTACACTTGACTCACCGTTCAGTGGTTTTTATGCCTGAATCGTGTCGAAATTTTGCATACGTGTTCTTCTTCTTCCCCATTTGACATTTGCATACTTTCTGTCTCCTTCTTCACCCGGTGACTAGCGTCAGGAATGGAGCTTTAACGTTTGCATGAGCGACGTTTCAACTGTGCCAGGGCCTTTATGAGTGAATTCCGACTATGCAGTCCTTGACGAAAGTTGTATTTTTGCCTCGTATCACAGCACAGAATCATTGGGCATGGTTAAGTAGTGCAAACTGAACTATGTTCAGAAGTTGAAATTTGAACCCCCTCCCCTCGCTACTGAACCACGCTCAGCGATTCAGATTTTGAGCTGAAAATTTAAGTTTAAGTCTAAGCTTTAGAAAACATTTAATGAGACACAAAAAATAACGGTATAAAATAGTTGTTCGTTACTCCAAAGTCTTAAGCGCCCTCTATCGGATTTTTTTGAAAATTTGCTTTAAAATTTATTTTCAAGAAAATACTGACATAAAGAATAATTTTAGCAAAACGCAGCAGTAGTTAGAGCCTAATCTACGACACAAAGATCGGGAATAACTGATTTTTGTTCTGGGGGGAGAAGGGTTTCAAATTTCAAATTTCAGTTTACGCTACTTAACTACTCGTTAGGACTCAGATTTTTAGATCAGAATTTAAGTTTAAGTCTAAGCTTTCGAAATCATTTAAAGAAATACAAAAAATTACGTTAAAAAATAGTTGTTTGTTACTCCAAAGTCTAAAGCGCCCCCTATCGGCATTTTTTGAAATTGAACTTTAAAATTTTATTTCAAGAAAATACTGGCATAAAGAAAATTTTTTGCAAAAACCGCAAACGAATCGACCAATTTTTCCATTTTTTATAATCATTTGAAATTTCGGACCCTAAACTTTAATGCCCCCTATCTCCTTGGGAATACGTCTGGGACCCTTAGTCTCCTATTTAATATTATTTGTCTTTAAGTGTACTATAACCCCTTAAAGTTCTGCCCATCTTTTATGAATCACCCTGTATATATCGCTTTTAATCCAAATCATAATCTGATTGCAAAATTCTTAATTTTAAAGTAATTACGCCTTTTTATGTTGATAATATGCAGTTTAAGAAAAATACTCATAGAATAACCAATTTTCTTATATTTTGTAACCCGGAAGGTCCGGGTAGAATTTCTGGTTTAATATCTTCTATTTATATCTTAGTATTTATAATAATAACGTTTTATTAATCTATTAACTTCCAAAATTATAACTTGTAAATATAATGAATTAAATCTACATGGAAACGTTTCCGAAAGGCAATAGCAGCTAAAGAATCATTTAAAAAAATCTTTCTTTAAGCCTGAAAAATGCACTGCTTTCTGGATTTTCTGAAGTTAAAGAAACGATATCCTGAACCGTGGAATATTCATATAAATTTATCCTATATTTTCTCCGCTGGCAAAAGTTTTAACCTTTTACAGGCCAATGTTCCCAATTGGGAACATAAGTTTAAAAATTTATTACAAATTAAATTTAATCAAACTTGACTCGAAAAAATTAGACAAAAGAGTAAAAAGAAGCCTTTATATTTTGAAATAGATGTTACATTCCTATCATTAATGAGGAAATGTACAGAAAATCATAAAAAATGACCAATGCCCACTATAAAATAATCAGTCATAAGAATGATTTTTTGAAACAGATTTTTCGAATTAGATAACAAAAATTTTTTAAACAGAAGTTATATTCCTAATTTTTATGGGGAAATGTACGGAAAATAATAAAAATGACCAATGTACACTGGAAAATGACCACCGGAAGTGACCAATGTTCCCAATTGGGAACATTCTGAAAATTACATATAAAAAAAATTGCATCATATTAAATGACTAATATCCCTTAACTAAAGTATTAGAAGGCATAATGTGCAAAAAAAATATTTAAAATATGCCTGGATCTGAATTTGGCCTGTAAAAGGTTTTAACAAGATTTTTATTCGTAACTTTTTCTGTAAGCAACATTTATCATTGACGTAAATGATTGATAAAATGTTTGTTGCTTTAGCCCTGAAATACAAAGTTAATGAGTCATAAACAATTTCGCAACTTCTAGTGAATAATGTACCACAATAATGCAAAACAAGTTGGAAATTGCACGTGAAGCGTAGCAAATTAGGTGCGTTCGTACGATAACGAAGTTTTAAAAAAATTACTTTGATATATCAATCTCATAAAATTGTAAGTGAATTACAATTAAAACGCTCATCAAACAATGTTCTCCCTAAACCATTATGTAATGGAATACTTTTGTGCGGCCTTGTAAATCAATAACAAATGTTCTTTGCACCACAAATTATGTAAGATGTATATTATAATATGTACTTTATAGTTGCATAGAAATTTTATTAAGTTCGCGTGAGTGTAACACGATTAAAATGCATTTGAAACATTTCTTCCCATTGACCGTAATGTAACGGAATACTTTTGATTGTCCCTGTAATTGATCTATGCATCCGATTTTCATAAAATTTGAAATAACTCGACAAAATTATGTACTAGTTATGTATTTTAAATTTCAAACGTATAGAATATATTTGAAACTTTTTCCCCATAGACCATAATGTAATTGAATACTTTTGATTGCCCCTGTAATTGATCTATGCACACGATTATCAAAAAAATTGAAATAACTCGGCAGAATTATGTAATAATTGCGTATTTTAAATTTCAAACGATTAAAATGCATTTGAAACTTTTTTCCACATTGACCGTAATGTAATGAATACTTTTGATTGCCCCTGTAATTGATCTATGCATCCGAGTTTCATAAAATTTGAAATGACTCGACAAAATTATGTAATAATTATGTATTTTAAATTTCAAACGATTTGGTTGGGTAGTTTTTGCGTTGTTATATGCGGACGGACAGACGGACGGACTGAACGACCACTATAGGTGCTACGTATTATATAATTACAAACGCACCTAAAAAGTGGAGTATTAAAGAGATGGGATGATGGGGTAAAAGCCACTTCCAAAATTTATTGAAAACATCAATTACGATAAATTTATTAAACGAACCTCCTAAGATGAATTTAAAAGGAATCATAAGAATATTCCATTTTAAACTTTTTTTCAACTTAAAATATGGAGTTACTTCACAGATACCATAATATTTTCCATTTAAAACAAGTTTCGTTATACACTTTCTCTCTATTGACTTGATTTATTGTATACACTGTTAAAAATCTTGTTTTAGTTTGAACCAAAAAGTTTTTTTGGCGCTCAATAGCTGCCACCATAAGATGGTGAAATCTCGTACCAACATTTGGAGCTTCCCACTTCAACCACGTTCCAAGTCTTGGAACTGTGCTTCAAAGGGAGCTCCAAATTTTGGTTCAAGATTTCACCATCTTACGGGGGCAGGTATTGAGCACCAAAAAACGAACTTTTTTGGTTCAAACTAGAACAAGATTTTTAACAGTGTAAAATGGGTGGATATAAATTCTGTTATTAACATTTCTTCATTTATAAAAAGGTTAAATAAATACTTACATTTTTAATTCAGTGATATAGAAATCAGAAAATCATTTATATGAATTTGAAAACCTGTGATTTAATGTAATGCATATCATGAGTTATCTTCTCAATATGGGTCCTTTAACTTTGTTTTTATTATTATTCACTTAAATGCTTGATACATTATATACTCGTTGTTCTGCTTGTTGCAGTACTGTAGTGTGTTATTTTATTACCATACTGTTATAAAATATTAACAAAATGGTTTTTCTATTGCTATTTAACTTTTACACTAGAAATATGCTTTTTTTATATTTAAAAATACACATATACCATGAAACTAATTGAGTGATTTTAAATTTCGAACACAAAAAATTCCTGTCGGCTTGGCATACAGGCTCAGGCAAATTTCGAAGTTAAGTGGCCATTACGCCAAAAAAAAGTAAAATATGATTAGAGATAAACCCACTTTATTTGGGTGCTTTTGAAGAGGTTTTTTTTTCGTTTTTCTGTAAGGACTGATTTTATCACAAACATCTTAATCGAAATTCGATTCAAAATGCCAGCTTTGACTGCAATTTTTTAAATATATTCCGGCTTTATGGAAAAACCGATCAATGTAGTACATTATATAATTCTAAAATAACAGTAACTGCCAATTGAATGTGTTTTAAAGCAAAAATGAATTTAAAAATGAGTCAAAAAATAAGCAATTTTTTATTTGAATACATCCTCAATTTTTCAATGTGGATAGCTTTGGAAAATTTTATTCGAAATATAAACAATATTTTCAGCCTTTATCAAAATACTAACAAATACGGTACATTATATAGTTTCTAAATAAGAGAACCTGCCAACTGGATGTGTTTGAGAGAAAAATGAATTTAAATATAAGTCAGAATGTAATCAGTTTGGATTTGAGTACACCATTAGTTCGACTTTTGTTTCAACTGCTATATTTGTTTAATTTGTTCTTTGCTATAAGAATCGGCCCTATCAAAAAATGGAAGTATAAAAATTGTAGATATTTATGAGACGATTAAATTTAATTGGATTTAATTCTTAAGAATTAGCGAAGCTATGGATTTTTTTCTTCTTCTCCCTTTTTTTCGTTTTAATTTTATATATTTCGATAATAATAGCTCCCATCAAAAACATGCAAATATAAAAGTTTTAGATAATATTAAAACAATTATAATAAATTTAGTTGGATACGATGCTTTGAGTATTGACAAAGTTATGAATTTTATTCTTCCCAAAACTTTTTTTCTCCCTTTCAGCCCATCAATAACTTTAGTAACTTTAGACCCATTTTGGTAAAGTGATATAAACTTTAAACTGATTATATATATATATATATATATATATATATATATATATATATATATATATATATATATATTAAGTAAGAAATTATGAGATTGTTTACAGTTTTCACAAAACCTCTTCCTATTTCCATCAACTTTGTTCGATTTTGCCCATTGAAGAACTTGACTGAGATTTTATAACCCTAGATTTTATGTATCAGTTTGGAAGAGATTTGAGCAGAATTATAGATATAGAAGTTATCGTATCTATAAAGTGTCATATATAGTGTAGATATATAGATAGATAAAGTTTTTTTTCTGGTGGTAAATTTGATGTCTGGTGGTGATTTGATTTGAGGTGCCATGATCGGTCTAGATCTGCAAAAATATTTTTCAGAAATACAAACATAGGAATGACCGCAATATGTGGTACGATATTTTATACGAAATCTACCTAAAGGTGTCTTATCAACCACAGTTAATAATTAAAAAAAAATTAAAATAATGTTAAATTTGCCTAATTTTTGGTATAATGTTTAAATTATACATTAATGAAGATGAAAACCTAATGAAGAGAACCTAATGATAATATACCTAACGAAGATGAAAAATTCCAAATCTGATGCTATTTCATCTTAATATGCTTGGTTTTATAACTGATACATTACCTGCTATGATAAATCTTTTCAAAGTAGATTTTTGCCATTTTCTTCTAATTCTATAAACTTTTATTGTATTTCAGCCCTTTCTGAAAAAACAAGTCTAAATGCGCCACTGAAGCATCGTTGCGTCGCACATATTCATCGTTGTTCAGAAGTTTTTGGCATTTTAAGTTAATTAAGGCAATAAAAAAATCCGTTAAATATTGTATTGGAAGCTGGAGCTCTCATGCATTTTACTAAAAATGTATGGAAGCTTGGGTAAAACGCGTAGTATATGTAGTGGTTAGTATATGTTACGAAGCTTAATTCAAGGGCAATAAAAAATTGTATTTTAAATATTTTATCTAAAAACTTAAATCTTTTTTAACTATTTGGAAAATATTTCTTTGTCTTCAGTAGAGAACTGGAAAATCGGAAGTATATCTGAATCTTTTTATTGGATAAATTCCGCAATTGATTCGTTTTCAGATTGGTCCATTCTTAATGTCTAGAAATGGGATACTTTTATTGGTATGATGACAAAAAAAGTATTGCAAACTACAAAAAAAAAAAAAAAAAAAAAAAAAAAAAAAAAAAAAAAAAAAAAGCCCTCAAAATAAATTTAGGTACGGGTTTCGAACAAGCTGCATTTAAAGGTTTTTTTTTCTTTATATGACGGTGTTAAAATTAAAAATGTGCAAATTTTAGAATTTTAAAAATTTACAGTGTCGAAAATTGCTAAACTTAAATTCCATTTAATATTTGTTTATGATTGGTCCAGGAATATTAACGTGGCTCCAGGCAAATTAAAAGGACTCTGTTATTACGTAAGCTACGTTTTGGTCATCATAATAATGATGTTATTATTGTTTTTTTTTTTTTTTTTAATATAGAAATCATTTACAAGTCTAAAACTACAATCTTTAAAAATATTATTTTCCAAATAGTCGTTTTTTTTTTTGTTAAATAATAATTTTTTTGTATTTGTTTTACTAATGCCGAGTACATTTTTACAGAATGCATGTTAAAATGTTTGTTCCCATCGTGTTTTGGTGATTTAGCTTGTTTAATATATACTTACAGGGAATACTGTAACACAGTATTTTATGTTTATCTGTTCTGTACTTTAGAAATCCTATAACTATATTTCACATTGCAACCTTGTTTGCATTATGCTAAGGTTTATTGCCATCCCCACATAGTTTTAGCTAATAACTGCAAATGAAAGCTATTCAAACCCAATTGAAAATGAAAGGTCCATTCTGTATTTCCATGACAACAAAGCTTTGAATTACACGTGCACTGAAAGGATTTAATTGGCTGCATTACGAATGCTTTTGAATTACCATAAACTGTGGAAACTAGATTTGAATATAGAATTTAAAAGCAAACATTGAATAAATAGATTGGGGATAAAGCTCAGCAGCTCGAATAAATCTCGGCATAGTATTTGCAATTTATTTCTCAAACACATCATAACATTAATAAATACATCTATGTTTCCCGTGAATTAAAATGAAATTAAAATGAAAAAGTAATGTATACTAACTGAGACACTTAATAGGTCAGAAATTGTTTTCATCATCTGACAAATATTCTTTATCATGGATAACTGTTAAAAATAATATTAATATATAATTTTAATTCTCTATTTTTAGACAAAGGAATAAATAACAGTACATAATGTAAATAAATTACATAACACATTTTGATAACAACTAGTCGCTTTTTATCTATCTGTCATAACTTTAGAAAATTAAAATATGATTTAATTTATTATTTAGATTATTAGCGGATCCATAAGGCGTTGCTCGGATGCTAAGTTTCGGGTGCACCTTGCTTTCGACAGCCTCTGAAGCGTTCGCCAGAAAACATTTCCCGAACGAACTTTTGACTCGTGTGTCTGGTACTAAAGGCAGCGTATACGGAAAATGTTCCACACTCTTATTCTAAAAAATGCCTCTTATTCTAAAAAAATGCTCATAACTGAATGCAAAAATAATCCTTCAAAATACAGAAAAAAGCCAAATCGTAATCTAAATTGAATAAGCAAAACCCGTTAAAATCGGACCCTTAGAAATCGGGGTAAGAATGTGCTCTCAAATGGTGGAAGGTGCATCCCGCCCTCTTTTTTAACATTCACGAATTTTTATTAATATTAACACAATTTTTAACTAACAGGAAATTCTCTTATCTAGAATTACGTGATTTTTAATTTACGGCTGCAGTATGCAAACATAAATTGCTGCCAAAAAAGGAGAATTTGAAAAAGGTGGCAGTATTCAAAATTTATTCGAAAAAGCTGACAAAATTATATAAAGAAGGACAGGGCCCAGGGAGATAGTGTGTTAAATGGAAAGTAGTTGGGTATAAGACAATTTTTTTAGTATTGTTTTAAGTCTTAAAGGACGCTAGAACAGAGTTTTAAAATTTTTAATACAATTGGATAATTTTTTTTTTTTTATAATTTCAACATAAGCCCTAAGAAAGAAATTAATAATCAAAATAGGTTCTAGCCGAAATCCGAGAAATATTTTTGTTATCCATAGAGTATAACTTATGGTATATATGGTATGGTATATTCCCTGTATAAACTTTATATTTGTATAGGGACTAAAATGTTTTTAGGGGGGAAAAAGCTAGTGAGTTGAGAAATTTTTAATAGAACCATAGTAGGGTCCTAGTAAGACCTAAAATATTCGAGAAAGCTATAGTTGGAACCAAAACGTTCCAGCTAATAACAGTGTTGAAACAAATGAAAATATTCTTATATGTCTTAGTACATAGCGTTTTCTAACATCAATCAGTCAAAATGTTAACAAAGGGTCTTAGGACTTGGAAAAAAATATGTGGAGTCCAATACTGAACTGTAAAATTATACATTGAGAAGGTCAGTAAATTAAGGTAAAAAATAATCATGGTTCAAAAAATGTAAAAGGGGCCCTATGGGGTACAAGGTTCAAAATTGAATGTAGAAATGGGATAGTAACTAAACAGAAAAAGAGTTCACAAGTGAAGATTGAGTTAAGAGGAGATAATATAATAACAATTTATAGCTCAAAAACGTCAAGCGGTATCAGCACCGGGCCCCAAAGGGACAGGGACTTAACTGAAATGTATTCTGTTGTAAAGATATTGTTTAATAGATTTTTTAATAATGAGGATGCTATAAATATATTAAAGAAAATTGTCAACGATTCAGATCATTTAAAAAAAAAACGCAACGATAAAAGCATGGAAATGAAATGTCCTAAGTGAATACGCATAATGTAATATGGGAGTAATAGTGGATTGGAGGATAGAGAACGCGTAGGAAGAAATCTCTCCTTCAATGATTCAGTTATTCATAGTGTGTGTGTTTCTTTAATTTTCAGATAAATGATTGAAAAAAAGTTTCTCATTTATGTCAATTGATATTTTAGGCACTTTTGAGATATGTTTGTCTAAATACATTTCATGCCGCTTAACTTCCGTGCCTGTAAGAAGGTTGATGAAAAATGAACAATGTTCCTAAACCGTCGGAATATCCGTAGTTGAAAATTATACAACGACGTGAAATGGGGAGTTTGTTTACATTAAAATCGTATACAGAAAATCGGGACTTTGAAAACTGACGTGATAAGTGAAGTGACGTCAAAACTGGGCGTCGGTATAGCGAGTTCTGACTGTATTATATGAGGAGCCCAGAAACCAAGGGGTACAAGTGACAAAATGTCGATTTGGTGTAAATTGAGTTTAAAGATAATTGATGTTAAATTGGAACATCAATAACAATTGGCTAAATTGAAATAGGAAACATGTGCTTGTTGCATTCTAATCTTTGAACTCTCATTTCAATAACTGTTAAAAAAATAGAGTACAATTTTCTTTAAATGTATAATTAATCAATATTGTTTGTTTTTAGAAAAAAGTGGTTTATCACTATAACTCCCTAAATAATCAGAAAATGACCTATATTTCTTTACCTGAAATGAAAAAAGCATATTTCCAGATACCTTGTACACTTATCTCAATTTTTTCAATTTTGTCACTTATACCCCTTGGCTTCTGGTGTCCTCATATATATTTTTAGTTTTTATAACAGTCAAGTCTTTTGTTTTAATTGCTTTACAAGGGCATTAATTTATTTATATATTAACTAAAATATAAAAATATAAAAATCAAAAATGTAAAAATACGTAATAAGATAGATGATCATTGTAACTAAATTATTAAATTCTAAAATATTTAATAGCGAATGAGAAAGGCATTTCAGTATTTTTTTAATGTTGATTAGAATATGTGTAATAATTTATATATTTTTTTCTGAAAAATGTGTTCCATTTACAGTTTAATTAAAAAGACACTCTATTATTATTTTCTTGGCTGAAATAAATGAACAATTATATTTACACTTCATGTTACGCTTTGAATTTTATTCTAACATGTCTTGTGAAGTGCTTTGTAAACACGGATACTTGTGATTAAAATTTATTTTAAATGACGCACAATATTTTAGAATGTTTGAATTTTAATACTTTGGATAAAACTCTAATATAGGCTTTGTTTATCATTATAAAGAATTGTGCAAACATTTATGTTATTTAAATATTATATTTATGTATTTTATTTATTTGTTAATAATTATTTTTTCATATTTTAGCAGATAATACATACTTATATAGGATATAATAAAAAATGTTTATGTTCCAAAAGGTTTACAATGATAAACATCTACAATGCATTTCTGTGCTATTTAAATAATATACAATGGACAAATTTTAAAGTATTATTAATACAGATATCAATAAAAAATATTCTACTGCAAAAGCTCTATTTAACTTAATTTGATTGATACACTTAATCACTTCGTAAAAAAAAATCGTTAAAAAAATAAAAACAAATAAATTTGTATAGTAAAGTACCCATGCATAAAATGCAAATAGTACACATACTGATACTGGGAACCGCATTACACAAATATGTCATTAAATTTTGTATTAGGCTTTAAAAGCCGATTGTAGATCGCCCTTACAATTGCAGTCATAATTCTCCGTGTCTTTAAGGATAAATATTTCGGCTAATTACGGATGATTAGTTTCGAAAATCATTATCAACAAAACTGTTATATTTCTAATACGATATGTACCTCCAGTGCTCTTCAATACTTTTGCTCCCTGGAGATCGAAATTTGCGTATAACGGAAGAATGCACTTTACTCAAAAACTATGCGTCCTAGGGTAATCGCTATAGTTTTTTGCTGTAAGCCATAAATTAATGTCTACCCTCTCTACATTTTTCCTAAATTCCCTTACATTAGATTCGGAAATAGAAGTGGTAACGTATTTTTGCACTACGTTTTCGATGGTGTCTCATAAAATACGATACATAAAGTAAAAAGAAATGTTTTGTTGTGTCTAGCGTTGCGAAAGCTTTTAATCAATAACGGCACAATATGTAAAAAAAAAAAAAAAAAAAAAAAAAAAAAAAAAAAAAAAAAAAAAAAAACTTGTTTTTTAATTTGTTTTCTACATTTACCCCATATATATTTGTGAATGTTTAATGATCTGTAAACATATGGGGTTCAATAATCTTTATTACTTCTTCTAATTTGAACTTTCTACGTTCCATAATTTACAACTAAAATGACTGTGACAGTCAGAAACAGGAGTGAACTTTCCAGGAGTGAACTTTTCTTTGAACTTTTGTAGTTCCATTTTTTCTTTTTTAAGAACAGAACCGTAAAACGTTGAAAATCAGTTTTGAGAAAAACTTTATGAAATGTCTTAAGAACTATATAAAATTATAAACTGTAACATACATTATAATAACATATATATTATAATTATAACTATATAGACTATATAAAATTGTTTGTATTTGATTAAATCTATTGTAACTCTGAAAAATACTTACATACGGTTGCATGTGGTTTGCAAATGGTGTTCTGAAACAACTGGAGAATAACGAAAATAATTTTCTAGTTTCAAAATTAATTTACTATTTTTGAGTCAATCTGTGCTCAAATAAACTTAAAACACTTAAGAACATTAGGAAATAATATATTTTTTAGATTTAAAGTAGCGTTTATAACACTTAAATTTCACTTTCTAGCAGTAATATCCTTATCATTTTTCGTAAAGTTTTTTTATAGAATTTATCACTTTTCTCAAGCTGTAATACTGTTATTATAATACATCAATCTTGAAGGAGAATTTCTCATGTTTATCAGATATATCTTACAAATAAACATGGTAAATTGAATAAAAAGGAAAGTGTCCATCTAAACTGTTAGCATGGTGCTCGCACACTTAGAAAAATAAAGGTCATATTATTGTTGATTTGAAAATATACTACTATCACGGAAGAAAATGTGCTATAATCATTTTCAAATAATCCAAGGTTCCCCCTAAAAAATTTCATCACCAGAAACCTCATAAAAGAATTTACCTTTAAAATTCAAGGAACAATTTATAAAAATAAATTATTAATTACTACCCGTAGTTTTCGAAAACGTTTTCGAGTAGATTTTGCAGTGCATTAACCAGTTCTCTCTATACTAAAAGAACGGTTTTTTGGTGTTATGATGTCTCAAGAAAATATTTTCAGGTTCAAGAAACCTCATGAATGATTTTACTTTTGAAATTCAAAAAACAACTTATTAAAATATATTTTTATTAGATACCTGTAGTTTTCGAAAACGTTTCCGAGTAGATTTTATAGTTCATTAACCAAAATCAGTTCTCTCTATACTAAAAAAAACGTTTTTTAGGATGCGATGAGGCGTAAAGTAAATTTTTTCAGGTTCAAGAAACCTCATAAAAGAATTTATCTTTGAAATTCAAAGAACAATTTATAAAAATACATTTTCATTAGATACCCGTAGTTTTCGAATACGTTTTGGAGGAGATTTTATAATGCATTAATCAATTCTCTCTATACTAAAAAAACATTTATTTTCATCCAAGGAGGTCTCAAATAATATTTTCACACTCAATAAACTTGGTTATCTAAAAAATATATGCAGAATATTAAAAGCATTAGCATTTATCTAAAAAATACACTACTCCTATCACTATAATAAACTACTATCACGAAAGAAAATGTGCTATAATTACTTTCGAATAACCTAAGATTCCCCCTAAAATATGTCATCATAAGAAACCTCATAAAAGAATTTACCTTTGAAATTCAAAAAATGATTCATAAAAATAAATTTTTATTAGCTACCCGTAGTTTTCGAAAACGTTTCCGAGTAGATTTTATAATGCATTAATCAGTTCTGTCTATACTAAAAAAAATTTTTTTTGGATTTTGTGAGGCCTGAAGTAAAAATTTTCAGGTTCAAGAAACTTTTTTATAAAAAAAAATAGATAATATTAAAAACATTAGCCTTTATTTAAATATATATATAGAAGAAACAGCCTTAGCATTAACATTAAAATTAATATTTTTCTGTCACAATTCAGTCATGCAGCTAAAAATGTTTAGTTTAACTCTGATAGCATCTGAAAAGTCAATTTACCGAGTAAAAAGAACTGATAAATGGATTGTAAAATTTTCTTGAAAACGTTCCCAAAAATTACGGGTAGCTGAATCAAAATCTATTAACTAGGGACTTATTAAAGCGCACCAAAATGTGGTTTTATTTGGATTTTTATACCAATTGACATATCGAAATTGGAAAAAAATTTGCTCATTTTTGTTTCAAATATACTCTGTTCGATATACTTAATTTTGAGTTCTTATTTTTTTTCAATGGATATGAAACATTCTTTTCCCTAATCAGCTAATTTCCAGGTGAAAAACGCAGTCAGTTAAAAGATAAAACTTCATATAACCATAGATTTAAAAAGTTACATGCTTGTTTAATTTTAACATATATTCCTGTTATATAAAAATATTGCTTTGCGACATTCATCTACATTATTCTAGATTTTCGGCATATTCAAGAATTCCCAGTTCCTTAATAATAGCTACCCTGCTCAAAAAAATAAAGAATAAGGGAAGACGTTAAAAAGACAGAAGAGAGAGACAGTCATATTTAGCCAAAAAATGAATAGTGCACGTGTATCAATGAACAATGCAGAATAAAAGACGCAAAAAATTGCAATTAAGCTTTTATTCTTTGAAAAAAGGGGAAAAACATCAAAATATGATTTAGGGCAACAACTTGGTTACATGTAAATGATAAAAAATTATATTGTTCAAAAATGATGTCAGATATTTAATATGGCGTGTGGTCTCCTCAGACAGCTAAGTCGGCTGCACACCTGTTTTCCATGGACGCGATGATGTTATCGATAAGACTTTAGGGAATGGCTGTTCCACTTCTCAAAAAGTGCAATCTCAAAGTCTCAGACAGTAAAAGCACGCCTTGGTCTCACAGCAATGCATCGTCCTAGCATGTTCACATTATCGACCCGATTCTGGTCAGAAACTTGGTTATCTAAGAAATATATACAGAATATTAAAAGCATTAGCATTTATCTAAAAAATACACTACTCCTATCACTATAATAAACTACTATCACGAAAGAAAATGTGCACGCTAGCTATTCCATACGCTGTGGCTTCAACTTCAATCATGTTCTCCACAAGACGACCTGTATCCGGAATAGCATTATCATGTTGGAAAACAAAGCAATCGCCAGTAGCTGCTGCTTTAGGTACGACATGAGGTCTCAATGTGTCGTCTATATACATTTGGGCCGTCAAAGTATAATTTCCGAATAATATGCAGATCCCTACGCCCACCTATACTGATTCCACTCCATACCATCCAACCACCTGTTCGAAAAAGGTGCCTATTTACGAAGGAATGTGGGGTCCATTCCGAGTGCCCTTTTCCGACCATCTGAAACACGCCGGGTATCAAACTCCAGAGGGACCGGGACTCGTCTGTAAACAGCACTGGGTTTCAGACCGTTGCTCTTAATTTCCATGTTCAGAACTTTATCTTGTCCAACTCCACGGTAGCTTGACCTCAACGGAATGCAGACCAATGGTCTACGTGTATAGACACCTCCCAGATGATGCTTATTAAGTACTGCTTGGCTGGAACCCTTCCTCCTGTTGTCAACAGCAACTGCCTTTGTGGCTCAGAACTGTTAACCGTACATACCTTTCATCAGTTGCTCTAGTAGCGCATGGCCGACATTACCCCAGTTAACATCTAACATTGCATGTTTCTCGGAATCGATTCTATAGCCTTGGAACGACACTTCTGGAGACTCCAGCAGCATCCGCGACACTTCGTTGTGTTTGCCCGAATTTAAGCCGGTATAATACGCCATGCCATGGATTCTGCTAAAACACGTTGTTGAGATATTTTGAAGTCATCCTTTCTCAAATAAATAAATAAATAAATAAAATAATAAATAAATAAATGTTCAATCAGATTTCCCAGCGATGTCAGTGAATCAGACGTTTCTGGAACACTCCGATTTCTGACCTTATGTTTTTTATCTATTTTTTCACCTAATGATCTTTGATTTGCGTTTGAAGTTTACTTCTTCTGTTTCATGTTTGGAGTTAAATCATGGATGTCTTATTTTATGTTACTTATCATTGTGAGTATTTGCGTAATTTTGTTAAAACCATGCATTCCTCTAATTGTTTTCTTTAGTGTATTATTTATTTCTATGTAATTTCTATAAAATTAAAACGTGTATATTAATAATTATGTTTTCTGAAATCTTAATCTGAAACTTTTAATTCTTTCTTTTTCTTTTTTATCAATTTTCAAGCCATCTTATTCTTAGAGAGGCAAGATTTTATTTCTGAATGTTTTTAAAAGCCATTTTGGTATTTTTTTTTCTGATTTTATTTCACGAACCCAGCTTTCCGTACTTTTGGTGACGCCAGACTTTCTTTCGAAAACCTTACATTGTCAAATATGAAATTCCTTTCCTAAAACAATCCTCTATTTCTCGATATAGCTAAGAATCCGTGCATAAAGATTCCTAGACCACATATAGTATCTGTCCTATTTAGAGAAAACCACATAAAATGCTTACTCATCGCCTTGATATACAAGTTGAGCATGAATTTTGAGCGTATTTAAAAGTTCTATAAAACAAAAGCAAATAAATGTGGCAAGCAATGCTGTTGTAAAAATGTGATAGTGGTTTTAACAATTTGTATTTTAACCACAAGTTTATTTCCAGCAAGATGGTGCATCACCACATTGGGGTACCATAGTTAAAGTCTACCTGCAGGAAATATTTCTGCAGGATTAGTAGAGGACCAATTCTTTAAATTATGTGGTCATTCAACTAACATCCCTATTTTTTATTGTTTGGGTTTTTGAGACCGGCGTCCCACTACATATTTTCGGGATATTGATGATATAAAACAACAAATCACCGAGGTTACTTGATAAATACCGACAGAGATGCTCAGCAAAGTTTGGCGTGAATTTAAATAAAGGCTCGATATTTTAAGGAGATAGCCTACTGTTTCGCTAACTATGACTCACCCTGTATAAACCTATATTTTTTTCGAATATATCTACCTCAAAATTCTAAGAATCTGTAAAATACTTTTGTAAGCACCTTTCATTTAATTACCAGAATATTGTATTATCACTATGTATCTTTAAAAAAATCTTTACTGACAAATACAAACAAACAATCAAATGTATACAAGTTGATAAGCAGATAAAAATGTAAAAGTTATGTTCTTGCCAAAAGAAAATACATCAATTTCAGATGGAAAGATTGTTCTAAATTGGTGCTGTTTGCGTTTTAGTAAATAATACAGTAAAACTCTACTGACATTATCTTTAAAGGATTTTCATCTTAAGTAATATTTTATACCACGTTCATTGAGTTACTGAAAGTGGTTGTGAAAAAAAAAAAGAAAAAAAGTTGTGTTCATGTCAGATTTAAAAAAGTACAATTCATAATTATTAAAAAGAAAAAAAAAATCTTTATCCATGATCGAAAACTACATACATGTGTGGTACGATCAAAAGTTCACATAGTCCATTTAAGAGAATGAGAATGGAATAAATTCCGTAGATCCAAAATTATAATTTACAAAAATGTATCTTTTTCGACTTTTCCCTTTGTAATAAAATGTTGACATAGTAAAATAAAAATTTTTTTTGAATTATTATTATTATTTAATCCGTATATTCTACTCAATATTCTTACTTTTGTGACTGTCCCTAACTCGTAACCACCTGCAGATTTGTACTCATACGTACATATCTATTTTCGAGAAATGACCTCTTTCACTCTGGTAAATATCACCATAATAAAAGCTTAGCTCATGTGACTTTAAATTAAAAAGCTAGTTTTGAGAAGATTTTTTAAAATTCAGATACTTCACTTCCTTTGCATGAATTACCGTCGAAACCACACATTTTATGTGAATTTATTATAAAAACATAAAACAGTTACATAAAATATAGAAATGATATTATATCCTTTATATATAACTAAAACTGTGTAAGTAGGAAAATATCAAGCAATTATAAACATTGTAGTTACTAAAACCTATTTTTCTCAGAATGAATATTTTCATGATTTAAAAATGTTCCATGCACAATACTTTATGCCCATTTTTTCTAATTTTTTTTAAATAATTCTGTATATATGTGTTAACAAATGTTACTAAAAATAAACTTGTTTAGACGCCTTTAAATTTTTAAAATTCCATTTGTATGAAATTTTTACTGATTTTCTCACGAAAAAAAAAAAGTTAAAATAATTTATTTGTATGTATGAAAGGTTTATTATGGAAAAAATTTGAATAAGTATGTGAAAACTGATTGCGCATGTAGCATTTTGAAATATTGCTATTTTTCGTTAATTAAAAAAAATCTCTATCTCAAAAACTATTGTATATATATTTAAAAAAATGTATAATAAAAGATATCTATGTAAAAATAATCATTTTTTTCGCCATTTTCCCGCTTTGAGTTCGTTCTATAGTTTTATAAGAACACACTTTCATTCTCAGTTTCCGTAATATATTAATATTTTAAACTGCTAAAGGTCTTTTTATTTTTATTTTCTTTAATTCAGCATAATCTAGTGATTATTTTCCTAAAAAGAACTATAATGTATTACTTAAATGTCAATATCTTATTGCGAAATCTTAATTTCATTCTACAAATCTATTTCCCTTTTTAGAATAAAACATTTATGAAAAACTTTAATTTTGTTTTATTCATTTAATAATCGTCTGCGCTGGACTTATCCGCATGGGCAAAATTACTCTTGCATACTACGCCGATTGGTAAAGAATCCTTATGACTAGCCCCACCCATGAACCAATGGAAGGGCGCGAAGTAAATTACACTACATCATTTACATCGAATCAATATTAGTAGATTTTGAAAAGCAATACGCCAGAGAGGAGGGGCCAATTTATCTGAAAATTTTTGAGAGAATCATTTGGTTTTTTATGGAGCGATCAGAATTCACTCATCTCTCAACTGTAAAGTTCGTTTGATTTCTGAAAGGTGGTTTGAACTCAGATTTCTTCGCAATATCCTACTCATTCCGAAACATATTGTGTATGCGGAAACATTCCTAAAATATCATCACATATATACTATGACTATTTTCAGAATTTTTTAAAAGAATTCATTGAAAATTAAAAAAAAATAGTTTTGAGAGTCCACTGTACCCTTAAATAAAATCAGTCAAATGATTTATATTGTTAATGAAAAAATGAAATTCAATAAATGTAACATTAAAAATGGTTGACGATTTATCCTCTGTGTCTGGCTAACATAAATATACTAAGCTTCTGATTTCTCATCAAAAATCTACTTATTTGGAGAAGGATTGATCAAGTAAATAAAATTATGATTAAAAAGTAACAAGATAAAATGCTTAGCAGTGCATAACAGAGACCAAACTGATCGCCAAGTATGCCTAATTATAAAAATGAAATAAAACTTAATAAAACCGTACGTTTTAAAAATTACTTGTATATACGTATAAAAAATTACAAAAATATGACTCATGATTAAAAGATTAGATTTTTTAAAAAACGTATTTCACCAATAGGATATACAAAATAAAGGCTGAAAAAAAGTAAGTAGTGGACTTGGATGTATATAATTAAAGACTACAATTTAAATTTAAAGAAATTTATAATGTGAATTAAGCATGCATTCCAGTTGGTATGTAAAAATTAATTTACTTCTTAATTAATCACATCAAATATGCAAATTTGCATGCAATAAAATTATTAATTATACCCAGAAAAAAAAAGATGCGAACAAAAGATAGGGGAAAAAAGAAATATTTATACGATAATGCTTTTTCTAACGATTTACATTCCGCAACATAAACAAAATTATAATCAATATTCTTTAAGAGAAAATCTGTAAAAATTAACTTTTTTTTTTCACACTTGGTTGTAACGCCTTGTATAAGTATTATAATGAATATGGTTAATTATTTTTAAGCGAAGGAAAAATAAATTTTTTCAGAAAAGAATTAAACATGGGTGATTAGAATTTATCAATTTTTCCGTTCATGATAAAAAAAAATCATATATTATGTATGCATAATTTTTCATAAATCACGGTTAACAATTAGCTTTGTACTTGCTCTCTAAAACATAAGTATTTTAGAATAGGATATTTAGCGAAAAAAGTTTTAATATTAGATTTACGAAAATTCAATACATTTTTTTCTTAATCCCTTTTTTAAAAGAGTATTTCAAATTGCAATTTTTTGAAAATTGTTTATTGAAAATTTATCGATTGTTTTTTCCGCAGTTGTCTTCAATTCTTTTTTGCATTTAGAATGAATTTCGGAGGTATAATTTCCACTTACCTATTTGTTATATTTATTGCAAATGTTGGTAAAACTGTTTTTACATGTTATTTACTTACCCATCATACGTAGTATACGGTAAAGCTTGCAATCGTTTTGAAAATCGAAAATTTTAAGTTACCTTGGCGTATACCCACAGCAACAACTCCTTTAGGTTTTAGAAATTCACACTTATTGTTACACCTCTTAAATTTTGATCCATGGTCTAGAGACATCAGTATGGATAACATCACCAACATCCTTAGCTGTTTGTTGACGACTTCGAAATGGTAATCTATGTTGTGGACGGATTTACACGTTTCAGATAGTGGAGATTCCGAAAAACATATTTAAAAAAAAATTACCGTCCGTCTGTCTGTCTGTCTATATGTCTGTGTGTCTCTAAACGCTCTATCTCCGGAACGAATTGAGACAGAGACTTGAAATTTTGTGTGTACTTAGTATGTAATTTATGCCTATTTAATATCAATAACCTCGATTATCCGGAAATATTTTTTTCGGACTCTCGAAAAATTCGTTCTGATGAAAGATATATAAAAAAATTTTCATTTTTAGGAATTTACCTAAAAGGCAATAAAATAACAGAAATTTTGCATAAAGAACGAAATCGATCGGATTATTAGTTGTCGAAATATATGTAATTTTGTTTTCCATTCTGCTCAATTTTTCATAACTCTGTATTTCATTCAAATTTTAATTCAGATGTATATTTTAATTGAAAATGAGACGCTTAATCCAACGCAGTAAACTGTTAGTTAATATTATTACTATTATTTGAGTTATAAAGATGTTTCTTTTACGCAGTTCGGTACTAATTGAGTAGTTTTGCGTTTTATATAATTTGTCGAAATTGGTACATCAGCAATTCATTAATAGAGCATTATATGTATATTAACAATATTTAAAATTTGTTTTGGAATTGCTATGCATTGTATAAATAGTTTTCACATGTTTTATTTTCATATGCATATCCATGATTTGTAAGTATTACGGTGGCGCCAACGACTAGTTTTTTTTTTTTTTTTTTTTTTTTTTTTTTTTTTTTTTTTTTTTTTTAACTTACAATTATGTTTGTATGCAGAAGCCAAATATTGTGAATCATTTAGTACAAAGTTCCTGTTCACGCATAGCTTTGTAATTTGGAACATAAGTGTATTTCTGCGGGCGATACATAAATTACCATTGATTAAAAAAAAAAAAAATAGGATGGAAACGGGAGTTGTATCCCATTGGAAAAATCAATTTATCTTTAACAATGAGAAATTATTAAAAAGTATTAATTGCAGGATTGCTATAATAGCGTCAAATATTTACGATCTCTGTGATACATTGCCAACTTTGGCGCTATTCTTTAAAATTTAGCAACAAAAATGTTGCTGTTTATGAAGTCAACTTGACGATAGCTGACTAATTCGGCAAAATTTCTACTTCTCCTTTTTAATGGAAGTATCATTTTTTTCATTAATGCGAATTTTAATGAATGCATGGTTTTAAAAGTATCTTTTTTATATCTGTAATTTTTCTTACTAATGTCATACTGAAAGATATTCCCACATTGAGATTTCTCACTTCAGACTGTGAATTCAAACTAAAGTTTTTTATTTATTTATTTATTTATTTATTTATTTTTTGGCTAGTAACTTCTTCAGACAATTGAAAATTTGAATTTTTCGGCCATTATTTACCCCTCCCTCCCAGTAGTGTCTTTGTACAACATTCTGTCATTATTGGCATCCCACTCTAAATTATAATGATTTAAAACCTGGGAAAGGGGCCATCCATGGGATCTTGCCATGTTTTCAGACATTATGCCGAAAATATAAATAGCAAACAGGGTTTGAATGTACAATATGATTGTTTCACGGAAATTTGCATAATTGTTTTCATATTTGCATTTGTTTTATTTAGATCTGAAGACCTTTATTTAAAAATGGAACTTTTCAATAATAAATGATTTTTTTTTCAATTTCAATTTCAATGTTAAACAAATATATTACTAACAAATGAAATATACATTTAAGATAGATTAGTATAGCATCATTATCAATACTTTGCGGGGATCTTGAACCAATAATTTTGCTACATTCTTGCGATCTTAGGAGGCAAGTCAAAAAACATTTTTTCAAATCAAAATTAAATATAAAACAAATAAAGTAAATTTTAATGTAGAATATTAAAAAAGTATATTTTAAATAAAAGAAATATTAAATTGTCTATATTATTTTTTTATGAAAATATGTTTTATAGGGACTGAAAGAGTTTTCAATGCGATGCGTTGCTAAATCGCACCTCGCCGCACCTTGTACAAAGTAAGAATTCTGAAACATCTTAATCTATGGATAAAAATTTTCGTTCTGATTTTCAACCTTTGAATATCGTCACTAAAAAATATGTTTCTACCTCTCCGACTAAACGTACCTTTTGCAATTTTTTATGAATTTGCATTTTATATAGGCAGACTAATATAAATAAAAGTGACATATTGCTAAATTTAATTCCTAGGTAAAAAGTAAGATTTTAGAGACCCCTTAATCTCTGGATGAAATGTTTCGTTCTGATTTTCAAACTTTGAATATTGTTACATAAAAAAAAATTTCTATTTTTTCGACTGAGCTTACCTTTTGCCAATTTTTGTGAATTTACGTTTTATATATACAGACTAATATAATTAAAAGTGACATATTGCTAAATTGAATTTCCAGGTAAAAAGTAAGATACTAGAGGCCCCTTAATAATGGATGAAATGTTTCGTTCTGAATTTCAAACTTTGAATATTGTTACATAAAAAAAAAGTTTCTATTTTTTCGACTGAGCTTACCTTTTGCCAATTTTTATGAATTTACGTTTTATATAGACAGACTAACATAATTAAAAGTGACATATTGCTAAATTGAATTTAAAGGTAAAAAGTAAGATACTGGAGTCCCCTTAATAATGGATGAAATGTTTCGTTCTGATTTTCATCCTTTGAATATTGTTACATAAAAAAAAGGTTTTATTTATTTATTTATTTTGACTAAGCGTGCCTTTTACAAATTTTTATGAATTTACGTTTAATATAGACATATTGCTCAATTGAATTGCCAGGTAAAGAAATAAGATTCCTAATTACCCTTAATATATCGATGAAATGTTTCTTTCTGATTCTTATTCTTTGAATATTGTTATATATAAAAAAGTTTCTATTTTTTCGAATAAGTTGTTGTATTTTCGGACTCTAAACTTTGAAACTCCATGGCGCACGAACATTTTGCAAGCTGCGTGAACTAATGACTTTTTTTTTGTATTCTATTTTTGTTTTGTTTTGTTGCTGTTCTATGATTGCTGAACAAACGAGAATGAGACGTACATTTGTACGCATTATAAATTGAGATGTAAACGAAAAAAAATATTGTAATATTTATGTTCGTGTTGTAAATTAAATGTCATAGTTTCGTCCAAAGGAATGTTTTATTCAAGAATATACTTATCATTCAGACGAGATAAACCACATAAAAGCGAATAACCTACATCCGAGGTAAGAGTTTTAGAATAATAGAGATTCTAGTATTTATTACAAAACATATTTTGGCGCCCATACGTCGCGCTTTTATTTGGTTTAAATATTATTATTTGATAAATATTTATTTCTTTTGCGAATATTAAAATGGAAACCTTAGATGCTTTAAAATTAAAACGGAAAAGTATTAAGACTAGCGCAACGAAGCTTATGAATAATATCAATGATGTATTTCAAAATCATGATAGTACGATTGATATGCTTTGGTTAGAAGAATCGTCTGCGCAAATTAACGATAAAGAAAATCACTTTCTTGAATTGTGTAAATGTATTGAAGCAGAAGTAACAGATTTAAAAAGTTTAGAGTCAGATTTTGAATCAAACCAAGAGTATAGGGAAAAGTTTATTTCCATAAAAACTAAATTGAATCGCAAAATGAAAGATTTACAGAAAAGTGAAAGTAATGTCGCTTTAAATTCGGCTTCTGCCTCTAGTAATATAAACACCAATTTGCCTCTGTTGGCTGAGCATAGAATTCGTGTTAACCTGCTGTTGAGATATAAGGTGAATTAACATAGGAGAGATTTTTATTTGAATAGAATAGAAAATAAAGTACCTTGAATGCAAGCGTTGAATGCTACATTGAATGCAAGCGTTGAAAATAAATGCATATTCTGTTCAGAATGCCATGATATAGAAACTTGTTCTAAAACTATCAAGGAGAAGAAAAATATTATAAAGAGTCAAACAAGATGCTTTTTATGTTTGAAAAAATTTCACCTAGTTAAATATTGCAAATCTAAAAATAGATGTAAATTTTGTTTTCGGAGACATAATTAAGTGATTTGTGAAGAAAGGGAGGATAAAGGAGAAATAACCTATACTTTAGTTTCATCAATTCAAAATGCGAATTTAACACAAAATATTTATTTGCAAACCGCTACTGCATTGGCTATCGGAAAACGAAATAAGTCGAAATTACGTTTATTATATGACTTAGGATCGCAGAGATCATTTATATTGAGTAGCGTTGCAGAAAATTAGGCTTACAAAAAGTGGGTGAGGAACATGTTACGATTCACGCTTTTGGTTCTAAAGACGCGATAAATCAGAAATGCAAGCGATACAGTTATTTTGAAAAATCCCGAAGTGAAAAATAAAGGTATTACAATTGAAGTGTTAGAGAAACCAGAAATCAGCGAAACTTTACTTGCCATACCCGAGAAGAAAATTCGAGATTTTGTATTCAGAAGTAAATTGCAATTAGCTGATAGAACCTATGTCGATTCAAAATATTTTCGACTATCAATTTTAATCGGAAAAGATTATTATTGGAAAATGGTAACAGGAAAGATTCGTAGATTTTCGGATGATCTTGTACTTTTTGAAAAAAATTTAGGGTGGACAGTCAATGGTTCTATTGCGTCTAAAGATGCTAATATTTTACAAACTTCGATTAGTGTTATGAAAACAGATTTGGAGCATGTTCAGTTGGACAGAAATGCAGATGTAAATGATATTTTAAAAGCTTTCTGGGAGTTAGAATCTATAGGAATAAAACCAGAAAAAGAACAATCTGATATAGACAATGCCGTATTAGATAATTATAATAAGACTATAATTATATTAAATTTAAGAATAATGTATATGAAGTGCGGTTGCCCTGGAATAATAGAGTTGTAGAATTAACAGATAATTATGAGTTAGCGAAGAAATGGCAATACAGTTTAAATAAGAAATTTGAGAAACGCCCAGAATTTTATGAAAAATACACCAATATTATAGATAATTATTTAGAGAAAAGAATGGCAGAAGTCGTCAATTCGCAGCCAAGCTCAGTATCTTATTATATGCCTCATCAAGATGTTATACGTGAAGACAAAACAACAACCAAGCTTAGAGTAGTTTTCGATGCGTCTTCTCACTCTGCCGAATCTATTTCTCTGAATCACTGTTTACATGACGGTCCAAATTTAAATCCAGATATACTTAATCTTTTACTTGGGTTTCGATTACATAAGATCGCAATTACTGGAGATATTGAACAGGCATATTTGCAAATTAGTTTAGATGCTGCAGATAGAGATGCTGTTAGATTTGAAATTTGGATTGGAAATTTGGATTGGAAATTCCCCTAATACTGAATCAGATTTTAAATTGAAAACATTAAGAATGACAAGAGTTTTATTCGGAGCGAAACCTAGTTCATTTCCGTTATCTGCAACGATAAAACATCATATTAGTAAATACAAATCCACATTTCCAGAAGCGTTTGATATACTAAATAAATGTTTATATGTCGATGATTTACTCACTAGTGTGAATGAAGCAACTCAAGGTTTGAAGGTATATGCTGAGGTTAAGAGCATTTTAAAAGAGGCTAATTTCAATATGCGGAAGTGAACTACAAATTTCAGAAGTCTTCAATTGCAATTTGATTCAAAAGAGGAAGCTGTCCATCAAAAATTTGCTTGTAGAAAAGTTTTGGGTTATAAATGGAATACCCAAGAAAATAATTTAAATTTGAATTGCAGAATCTTATGAAATATGAAAATAAGAACAGTGGTGTAACCAAAAGAGAAGTTTTAATGATGATAGGAAAAATATATGATCCCATAGGAATTTTAAACCCTTTTACAGTAACTGCAAGAATTCTTATGCAAGAAATTTGGAAAGAAGGTTTGAATTGGGAAGATAAATTAAATGAAGACATGCACAATAAATGGATTAAGTGGTGCGAGCAACTAAGTTCTATTGAAGCTGTAGAGATTTCCAGACATTATTTTGTAGAACACTCAAAAGATGCAATTCAAGATGTACAACTACACTGTTTTAAAGATGCTTCCAAAGCTTATGGATCTGTTATATATTTAAGATATCGTGTCAATGAACAAATACATACTAGTTTTGTCATTTCCAAAGTCAGAGTTGTTCCAATCAAGAAATTATCTCTGCCAAGATTAGAAATGATGAGTGTAATAGTAGGGACTAGACTAACAGCCTATGTTAATGTACATCTTTTCAAAGAAATGAAAACAAGTCTACATTTTTGGACGGATTCAATGATTGTCCAGCATTGGATCAGAAGTAATGTCGAGGAATGGAAACCATTTGTTCAAAATAGAATTCGAGAAATACAACAAAAAGCAAATCCAAGTTTATGGTCACACTGTCCTGGCTCAGAAAATCCAGCCGATGTGTTAACCAGAGGTGAAAGAGCAGAATCACTTTTAAAAAATAATGCATGGTCTAACGGACCCAAGTGGCTGCAAGAAAATGAAACATTCTGGCCTCAAGAAACAAAAGTAATTGATGTCAAAATTGCTGAAGAAGAGAAAAGAAAATCAAAGAGAACAAAAATTGTCCAAACTTGCTATGTGACTCAGGAAGAGAAGACAATTTTAAAAATTGAAAATTACAGTACAATTACTAGACTACTTCGCATCACCTGCCGCATCACCATATTCAGATATGTGAATAATACAAAGAAACATGCAAATAAATTTTCAGGAACTTTGAGTGCTGAAGAAATGTTGAAAGCAGAGCAATACAGGATAAAACAGACACAAGAAAAGTTCTTTCCAGAAGAAAAATAAGCATTGTTTAAGAAGAAATTAGTCCCAAAAAAATCCAAAATTCTAAATTTAAATCCGTTCTTAGACGAAGATGGAATCATTCGATTAAAAGGAAGATTCCAAAATTCAAATTTAAGTTAATCAGAAGCCCATCCAATTATCCTTCCAAGCAAAAGTCATTTTACAGATCTTCAAATCAGAAAAGCTCATGAAGAAGTAGCTCATGATGGAGTTTCCGAAACATTTGTCCAATTAAGAGAAATATTGTGAATTATAAAGGGTAGACAACAAGTAAAACGTATAGTAAGAGGATGTATCATCTGCAAAAAATTCAGCACAAAGCCTTATTGCCAAGATATTGCGCCCCTTTCTCCAGATAGAATTAAAGAAGCATCACCATTTGAAGTCACTGGAGCAGATTTTCTAGGTCCCCTATACCTAATCATGGTGCAAAGATTTACGTTCGTTTATTTACTTGCGCACTAGTAAGAGCGGTACATTTAGAGATTGTTATAAATTTAACAACAACCGAATATTTATGGCTTTTCGAAGATTCATCTCAAGGCGTGGAATTTGCAAGATTATTTACACTGATAATTCTAAGACCTTCAAGAAAGCGGATAGGGATTTATATCAACTGTGGAATTTGATAAAGAATCCCGAGGTGCAAAATTATTTTAGTGAAAACAGAATTAAGTGGAAATTCATTGTAGAGAGAGCAGCTTGGTGGGGAGGATTCTATGAGCGACTAGTGCGTTCAACAAAGATGTGCCTTAAGAAAACACCTGGAAGATCTTCATTAGACTACAAAGAATTTGAAACTACTTTACTGGAAGAGGAAGCTATTTTGAATTCCCGCCCATTAACCTTTGTGTCCAGTGATGCCAATGAGCCAACTCCCTTGTGCCCAGCACATTTTCTTGTGGGAAAAAGACTTACAGTGTTGCCACCGGAAAAGACAAGAATCACTCCTTCTACAAAAAATGAATTATCTCGCAGATATCGATACAGGTTAAACTTAGTGCAACAGTTTTGGTTGAAAAGGAAACAGTTTTATCTGATGGACTTAAAATCTCTCCATTATACTGATCACTCTAAAGGCATACAAGTAATAAAAGGAGCTGTCGTTCAGATCAAAGAAGACGATCAACCAAGGCGCTTGTGGAAATTAGGCATTATTACAGATATCCATCCTTGTAGAGACGGAAAGTTTCGTGCATGCACCATAAGACTAGTAACAGGCAATCTTATTCGGCGAGCAGTGCAACACTTATACCCATTGGAACTTGCCTGTAAATATGAATAGCTTATCTTTCTGGGCCGGAGGATGTTGTATTTTTGGACTCTAAACTTCGAAACTCCATGGCGCACGAACATTTTGCAAGCTCCGTGAACTAATGACTTTTTTTTGTATTCTATTTTTGTTTTCTTTTGTTGCTGTTCTATGATTGCTGAGCAAACGAGAATGAGACGTACATTTGTATGCATTATAAATTGAGATGTAAACGAAAAGAATTATTGTAATATTTATGTTCGTGTTGTAAATTAAATGTCATAGTTTCGTCCAAAGGAATGTTTTATTCAAGAATATACTTATCATTCAGACGAGATAAACCACATAAAAGCGAATAACCTACAACCGAGGTAAGAGTTTTAGAATAAAAGAGATTCTAGTATTTATTACAAAACATAAGCTACCTTTTGCAATTTTTTATGAATTTACATTTTTTATAGACAGACAAACAGAATTAAAAGTGACATATTGCTAAATTGAATTGCCAGGTAAAAAGTAAGATAGTCGGGTCCCCTTAATCAATGTATGAAATGTTTCGTTCTGATTTTTATTCTTTAAATAATATTACATAAAAAAATGAATTGCCAGGTAAAAAGTAAGCTACTCGGGTCCCTTTAATCTATGGATGAAATGTTTCGTTCTGATTTTTAACCTTTGTATATAATTACTAGAAAAATAAAAAAAAAAGTTACTTTTTTTTATTAAGCATACCTTTTGCATTTTTTTATGAATTTACGTTTTATATAGATATACAAATATAATTAAAAGGACATATTGCTAAATTGAATTGCCAGGTAAAAAAGTAAGATACTCAAGGTCCCTTAATCTATGGTTGAAAGGTACGTTTCGTTCTGATTTTTATCCTTTGAATCTTGTTACTAAAAAAAAGTTTTTACCTCTTTTTGACTAAGCGTACCTTTTGCAAATTTTTAGCAATTTACGTGTTATATAGACACACAAATATAATTAAAAGTGACATATTGCTAAATTGAATTTCCAGGTAAAAAAGTAAAATTCTCGAGACCCCTTTTTTATCCTTTAACGTTTCTACTTTTTCTATTGAGGAAAACTTTTACAATTTTTTTATGAATTATGTTTTATGTGGATTGAGATATATAATTAAAAGTGACATCATTCACTAAAATGCAACGTTTAAACACACAATAATTAAAATTTCAAAACAGACGTAAACGTTTCGCGAGAACAAGGACTTGCTTCCTCAGTGTTAAAGTGGAGAAATGCATAAAATCAAATTTTCGTTTTAACACTGAGAAGGCGAGTCCATGTACTCGCGAAACGTATATGTATCTTCAGAATTTTTAATTATTGTGTGTTTAAACGTTGTATTTTAATGATTGAGCTTTTCACATAAGCTTTTCAGGTGCGTTCGTAATTATGTAAATACGTAGCACCTATAGTCGTTCAGTCCGTCCGTCTGCCTGTCTGCCTGTCCGTCTGTCCGTCTGTCTGTCTATAACAACGCAAAATCCACCCAAAAGAATCTTTTGAAATTATTAATACATAATTATTACATAATTTTGTCGAGCCATTTCAAATTTTATGGGAATCGGATTGATAGATCAATTACAGGGACGATCAAAATTATTCCGTTACATTACGGTCAATAGGGAAAAATGTTGCAATTGCATTTTAATCGTTTGAAATTTAAATTAGATACTTATTACATAATTTTGTCTAGTAATTTCAATTTTTTTTTTTTTAAATAGGAAGCATAGGTCAAATACAGGGACAATCAAATGTACTCCGTTACATTACAGTCAATGGAAAAAAAAGTTTCAAATGCATTTTAATAATGTAACACTCATTCGAACATAATAATATTGATATGCATCATAAAGTACATATTATAATATAGATTTTGCATAATCGGTTGTGCAAAGAACTTTTGTTATTGATTTACAAGGCCACACAAAAGTATTCCATTACATAATGAGTATGGAGAGAACATTGTTTGTTGCGCATTTTAATTGTATTGAACTATTTACAATTTTATGAGATTGATATATAAGAGTGATATTTTAAAAACTTCATTATCGTACGAAAGCACCTCATTTGCTACGCTTCACGGGCAATTTCCAACTTGTTATTTATTAAAAGTGACATGTGTCTAAATCGTACCTCCATGTAAAATGTAAGATTCCTGAGCCCTCCTTTATTTGTAGATATAACGTTTCATTCTAATTTTTATCTTTTGGAATGTAGTTAGAAAAGGAAAATGTTTCTACCACTTCGAAGAAACGTACCTTTTCGAGATAATTTTTTTAATATTTTTATTTTCATTTACGATCGCATTATCGTATGTCTATCGAAATAATCCGATTCATGAGCATGAATAAAAGAAATTTCGGTGAAACACGTTTGGTAAATACGAAGTGAGGCAGTTTTGTGAAAATAATGGAATCATTCACTTTGTATAAAATAATATAGCTTCAAATAGCGATAAAGACCGGTTCATCTTATTATTTCAGGATTATGAATAAGACCCCTAAATGTGTTTTATTCTATGCTGGTAGCTGAATGTGTAATTTCAAAATCTAAAGTGTTACAGATAAAGATCTTAAAGTCTATTTCATTGAATACAGACACATTGTAAGTAAACTGGCGATTTCGCTCTATTGATTTGTATAAGAAATAGTACTTAGCAAAAAGGAGTCATTTTGTTACAATGTTTTGTATAAGGTATTATTATTTAGTGAAAAGTAATTTTTTATTTGGCTGTACGGATAATTTCTCACTCTTAACAAATATATTGATTCCTAAAAGTAAATTAACTTTATTAAATATAAAAAGAGAAATGTAGTAAAATAAAGCTCATGAAAATTTATTAGCATTAAAAATAATATTTCACTTTAATCTGCAAATGAAGTATTTAATGTCAACTTTGATCATTTGAATATTGTTACTGAAAAAAATATTTTTCCCCTTTTTGAATAAACTTCCCTTTTCCAGATTATTATTATTATTATTATTATTATTATTATTATTATTATTATTATTATTATTATTATTATTATTATTATTATTATTATTATTATTATTATTATTATTATTATTATTATTATTTTGTAATTTTTTAGTTTTATTTACGATCGAACTATTGTATGTCTATCTTAATTATAGTCCAGAAGTGTAAATAAAATTAATTCACTTAAAATTTACTTTTTATTTGTAACCCTTTCGGTAAATAAAATCAGCTACTATTTTTTCATTTAACGAAGATTTATTTTTACACTTTAATAATTCGTTATAAAGACAATTCGTTAAAGAGAAATCAACTGAAGTTCATGAAATTTGTATAATAAAATACACATGTGTATAAAATGAAAAATACGCATAAAATAAAGATATTAACGAGATACATTTTAATTCTGGTAGTAATTTTTTAATAAACTGTAGACATATAAAAAAAGGTCTATAAATAAAAAAAACACATAATAAAGAGAGGTAAACAAACAAACAAAACAAATCCTGACGCTTTGTGTAACTTTTCTGTCTTTTTAAACATTCCTATTTCTTAACGTTAAAAAAGTATGTAAAATTAGAGCTGATAAAAACATCTTAAAAAATTCGTAAAATATATTGTTTTTTTAATTCAATTATTGTAAATGCATCTTTAACAACTTGGCATGCAAGTGATAATTGTCCTGAATCCTGACGCTTTGTGTAACTTTTCTGTTTTCTTTAAACATTCCTATTTCTTAACGTTAAAAAAGTATGTAAAATTAGAGCTGAAAAAAAATCTTTAAAAATTCGTAAAATATACTGTTGTTTTAATTCAAGTATTGTAAATGCATCTTTAACCACTTGACATGCAAATGATAACTTAGTATTTACTAATAAAAGGATGTATATTTTAGTAGGATTTGAATTTAAACTTCATTTATTTTCTTTAAGACGGGCTGATCACCAAATTAACTGGCTCTCTGGTATATTTTTGTTATCCATGTTTTGAGAGCACCCATTATGAAAATTCGCGAGCAATAGGCAAGAACCTATATTTAAAATTGGAAAAGGTTGTATTTATATAAAAATGTTATTTTAGATAAAGTATAGTTATGTTATTGAAAAGAAAGTGTATTATACTTTCTAAATGTTAAATTCAACTTATTAAAAGAAGCCACAGCTTGAATTATATGTAAGCAATTACAATAAAGTACAGTGTACGTCATTTTACAGTTTTATTATTCATGTAATCCAACAAATAAGTTTCACTACATATGTTTATATACATACATACATATATGTATATTTAGTAAAACTAAGTTATTAGAATACTTGAATAAAATAAGTTTTTAAAATGACGTTTCATGTATATATATAATCGTACGAATAACGAATCAAAACAGTAATATAACAAATAGTAAATATTTCCATGTGAAAAATAAGTTATGTAAGCAACACATATGTATTCTCAAATTTATTCAAATCTTTCTTCACAAAAGATACATTACTTTTTAAAATAATGATACATTTCTAAAAATGAAAGCGACATCGATAAAATATAATAAAATTTCAATAACATATAACAGTCTCGAAAGAAAAATTTAAAATCGAGTATAATAATGCTCGTTCTTAGTATCTTTCGAATAATAATCTTAACATTAAAAATGCGTGAAAATACAGCTTATATTGAAAATTTTCATATTAATATTTTTTGAAAGATATATCTTTATGTAACAAATTGAATTTATTCTTCAAAGCATTTCATAAATAATTTATGAACTGCTGCTCTCCAAAAGAGTTGAAACTTTTATATTTTAATTGCATAAAAATGAGAATCTAGGATTTATTGAAAATAGCCGAGTTGCTATAACTATAGATTTCGCTTTTTTTTAAGCTTTCAGTTAAAATTTTATTTCTTTGAACATTAATGCATAATAGCTATCAGATATACATATTTTAAAAAGAAATATGATATGCATGAAAAAAGATTTCATATAGTGATATTTCCTCGAAAATAATATATTTTAATGCATTAAAATAAAAGTATAATTTTCTGATTTTGTTTTTATCGCATACTAATTATCGGACAAGATAGTAAAATATAACTTACATAGAATTACATAATAAAATAATATAAATTAACTAAAAAAACATAATTAACTTCAATAATAATAATGTATATGTAACTAAGTATTACTGTAAATTCATTCTATTCAACGAATATCTCTAATTTCATCGTAAATAGCATTTTTATTTTTATTTTCGACCTTCAAAAAATAATTGAATCTATGTGTCTTTATCTTAGTTTGGCTTTGCGGCACTAATATTTCCCTATTGAATAAATTTCCCTATTTGATATTTTCCCCTTATTTAATCTTTTTACTTTTTTATTTATTTTTTTTTTCAAAATTCCATGATTTTTTTTTTTTTTTTTTTTCAGTTTCCGAATTTGATTTTTTTCCTCTTCAAAGTTCTAGAGGTTACAGAAAATTAGCGTTCGATAATTTTCAGACGTTTTCAAGCATTTATACAACCGCAATTCTTTATTTTTATTAATACTCCAGATTTTTAAAAAAATTGACCCCAGCTTAGGGAAGAACGTCTTTTGCTTGATCCCGAATTGTAATTTATTGCAGAATTGAGTCAATCCATCTAATTTGTTAAATATTCCGAATCTCTATATTTAGCTTATCTTTATTTCATAACATTATGCCGAGCGTCAATATAGGATGAATTAATTCATTATCAATGTGTAAAAAAGTACTTTGTAACTAAAAGATGTAGAAAAACACTATATACACAAAAATCACACAGTTTGTCAGAAAATAATCGCCATCAATTATGAAAAATAATTACCATTTTATTAACATTTCGACGCAAAACGTTAAATATGTGTAATTTTCCATAATTTATGGGAAACTTTGTGTTAGCGGGGAACAGTTATATTGTTTAAAAATGACTATTTTCAGACATTTACTGCTTTTTGATAGAACCAATGACTGCTTACTTATATATATTTATGTATTTGGGACTTCTGCTTGATTAAACGTGTATTGGTGTGGTATTATTTACACATTAGATGTATATCACAATTTACAACCACTTAATACTTAAGAAAGCATTACAGACGTTATTGCGAGGTTTTTCACTGCTACATACATTTACTGATTTCTAGAGATGGATAAAAATCATGAATAGAGAAATATTTATTTCTTTAACATTGTATTCTTTACTGTATGCAAATTTTATTATATCTTTTAGTGCAAAGTTTGGTATTTGTTTCACAAATTTATACATTTTTAGAAGATTTCTACTGTATATTATACATCGTTTTGATCAATATGAGCAGTCTTCTTTTGACAGATCATAGTGCTAAAAATAACTTTGAAGTTATCATTAAAATATGTGTTTCCTGTTTAATGCATAATTCCTCTCTTTTATTTCAGCAGAAAAAAATTATGCAATATATTACAGTTCTGTTATGTAATCTCTAATACGATGTAAACTCAACGAAACATCCTAAACAAAATTTGAGTGTAATTATTTATTAAATCATTTGGAATCATTTAATTAAATATATTTTATGTTAAATTTATGTTAAATTTTAATTAAAATAATTTCCTTTTCACATAATAAATATATATTTAATCGATTTAATTTTAATACATCGACTATAAATAATACATTTTTTACTTAAAATAATTCCTTATATAGTTACAAATAGGTTTTTAATCAGCTCTTTCATATTTTCCGTAAAATTAATCATTGGGATTTTCGTAAGGTAAATAAACCACGTAGTTTTTTTTTTTCTAGTGAGTTTGGTACATGAGCTCTTTTTTCTTAAAAACATAGCATGTGTTAAAGTTAATTCTATTAGATTTAATTAAGAAAAAAATCCAACTTTTAATATATGCTAATTTATAGTACTGCCTTCAATCTTATTTTTTATTATAATTTGTATCAATAAAGAGAAAAAAAATAGCTTTTATAACACAGAACAAAAGTACCGCAAAAAGTAGCCCTCCATGGACATTTATTTTCAAACTTTTAACTTTTTCTCTTGTCTTTTGGCAACAGCAACTTTTTGTTTCTTTAAAACCAGGATGTTCTTTCGATGTTCAGAAACGGGATTTTGTCCGTTTCTAGAAGAAAGAAAAAATGTATATTAAAAATCGAATCTCTTTAAATAATTTTGTAAATATGTGGTATTTTATAAATTTTATATTTCTGCTACAGCTATTTATTATTTAAAAAATACTGTATTTGTTTCGAAATTGGTACTTTCTGATTATTATTTATGAGTGATAACAAGGATTAACAAGGATATCACAAAGTTACAGGTATTCAAATCAATATGAAACCTAGTGTATAAGACCCGCATAGACAAATTCACATACCATTTTCTGTATTAGCGAAAAATGCTAAAGATGATTTTCCAAATCCAGTATGTATTACCTAACCAAACTAAATTTTTATATACACGTAGTTTCTGAATACAAATCTATGTATCAAATACTATGCTGCTCTAAGAATTCATATAATTTTTCGAGTGTAGATGGGAGTTACTGAAATTGGATTTTCAACTGTTTTATACTTTTCGAAAGAGTTCAATTAGAAAATATATTTCAAATTATTAAATGTAAAATTTTGTTACATTATCATGAATGTGTCGGAAAATGTTTTGGAGTATTTGATTTTTTTCCAGTTTTATGTTTTAGGTGGTAAATTCGATTTGCTGAAACGTTTTATTCATACTGCGGGGATAATGAAATGCGTGTTGTTTCTGTCAAATCGGGCAAAATCATGAAACAATGACTATGTATAATTACAAAAATTTGTTGACAAATATAATTTTGGCAATGCACCACAATCTGTTGTCAAATTACTTGCAAAAAAACTTTCTTTGCCTTGAATCTAACTGACCATTATGCAAAATTCTGTACACAGTCAAATTAGAGCATCGTAAATATTAATTCGAATTAAAATGGATAAAAATAGAACGAAGGATATTCAACTAGAAAAGTTTTGAGCAAAACATTGTTCATTTTTTCACATCAAAGTTTGACGTTTACATTATTTTCAAGATAGCATTAAAGACTAAAAACTGACTTTCTTTAAAACGAATAAATAATTCGTCCTTGCATTTAAAGTTTTATAAAACTAATTTCAAGTTCAACAATTTAATTTTACTTAACAAGCAATCATAGTAATTCATTATAAATCGGGTGGGTTTGAGAATTTTAACTAAATATATAAAAAAAAAATCTTTTGATTTTTCTTATATCCATACATGTTATCAAGCAATGCTTATAAATACAATAAATATTAAGATAATTGTAACATTGTTAATACACATACGGATAAATAAACTTAAGTTTCTATTTCAATAATTGAAGTTTAATATAATTGAATTTAAATCTATATTGTGAAGTAAATCAACTGATAAAATCATTGCTATTATTTGAAAATAATGTTCGTTTATTAGTTTTAAACATTCATTTTTCCAAAAAGAAAAAAATTCAGTTCAGTTATTTTTAATGAAATATTTTTTAACTACCCGAAACAATCTATGCAAATACAGTAAATAATATGACATTTGTTTATTATTTTACAGTTGAATAAACAAGCTTCCGAATTTATTACTAGCATTTAAATATAATCGCAAATTTATTTTCATAAGTTTATTTCTCGTTCAAAGACATGCACGATTCAATCGATTATCAGATTTCTGAATAAAAACTATTTATATCACGGTTGACATATTAAAATATTCCTTTCAAATTCAATTAGCATGCCGATGGCATTAATTTTCCATTTCTTATTCTAATGAGAATATTGTTCTGAATATTGCTTTAAGCATATACCGTATTTACTCGTGTATAGCGCGCACGCGTGTATAACACGCACCCTTACTTTACAAATAAAAATGGCGATTTCTTAAAATCTCGTATATAAGGCGCACCATAAATTTGATACGCTAATGAAGAATGACTAAATGAATTTCAGTGAAAAAAAAGTCAAAACAAATATTACACAAGATCAGAAAACAAGACGAAAATGCATTTTTAGACTTCGGGTTGTGAGAGAATGACGCAAAATAGGAATGAGTGACGGTAAAGAGAATTGCTAATAAGCGTTTAGATAAAGTCACTAGCTCTCTTGTATAAATATCCAGTGATACTTCAATTAAGTATTATTTTCCGAGTTTTAATATCTTCTTTGAATAATTTCTTGTTTCATAAGTATATAATTCGACTGCATCCAACAGTAAAAAATAATTCCGTGTATAAGACGCAACTAGGAGTTTTGCCCTAATTATTTCAAAAACAAAGTGCGCCTTATACACGAGTAAATACGGTATATTGTACTATAGCACATAGGGCGTGTAAGTTTTCAATCGAATGTATTATAACACCTTTCCGTCATGCTTTAATTCAGTTAATTCGGTGAACATCCGACACCTTTCCTGATTTAGCGCAGATTTTTAAATGAACACATACAGGCACTGGAATAAATTTTACTAGCAGTGTTCTTCCATGAAAAAATACGTAGTCATCTGTAGCTTTTATACTTTTATTAGTAACACATCGTGTAAAACAGTTTCCACTATTCATTATAAAGCTCTCGACTTGACGTTACGAATCATAATTGGTTCTGGAAGAAATTAGAATGAAAAAGCCGTCATCAGAGGAAAAAGAAGACTACCTGATAGTAAAGATTTTAATAGGTGGAAAAATCGAACATTTTTTTTCTACACCAAATGCAGTTGGTTTTTGTACCAACGTCGTATTAACTCGTTCACGACGGGAGCTTTTTACGACCAGTGCGGATCAGTGCGGAGTGAAGCGTCGACCTGGCCTTCAATCGCCGTCAGTGCCACCTACTTTTAGAGATGCGAACCAAAATAAAAAATTACGGTAAAAAAAAAAAAAAAAAAAAAAAAAAAAACTCCTGACATTATACATAACTTTCCTGCAAATTTTTTTTAAATAACTGTCACCGTTTGCAAGTTATTAAATTTTAATATCCATCAGTCATTTTTGGGACACCCGGTATATATATTTATATATATACATATATATAACAGAAAATTGTGCTTTTTTAAATTGAGAAAATTCTCTGATTAAATAAGGCAAATTCTATAGTAATTTTTTACTCGTGGGGATAAACAAGGATTATTATACCTCTTTGCGGCATGTACAAGATGAGTCATAAATATTAAAATAATAGGTTATCTCCTTATATATTGATTCTAGACCCATACTTTCAGTTACAAAAATTCATAAAAAAATGTGAAATTTTTGATAAATTGCAACTCCATGGGAGGTCTATTTGAAAAATTACGAAAATTGAATTTTTATACTGCCCCCGTAGAATAAAATTTCCAATTAAGAAATCTTTCCTTATCCAATCCTCAATTAGATACGAAAAATTGCATCTTGATATCTTTAAAACTCGTAGAGTTATAGACGTTTAAATAATTCGTCAGATTTTAAGGGATTAGACACAAACTGAAATGCGCGCAATTCAAGAATTAATGTTACATTAACAGATCTAGGAAACATGTAAAAAAATTATCTTTTGAGTTAGAATTTTGAATTTGTATTCTTTTTTCTGATGGTTAGACAAATAATTTTCTAACAAAATCATATCCTAAAATTTCTCATAAAATTTATCAAAATTTCAAATGATTAGTAATGGATTATTTAAATGGATTAAATGGGAATATTTAAAATAGCTATAACTCAAAATCATTTATCGGATTTCAGTTTCTTTCCATATAATTAAAGATGAAAATCTGATTTTTGTTTTGTTCCAGGGTTTTTTTAACATAATTATTTTAAAACTATTAAAAATATTTATTTAAAAATGATATATCTAAAATAATCGCATTTTCAAAAGTAAATATTTTTTCAAATTTGCCGAAAGAAAACTTATGTAAAATAACCAAAAATGACATGTTTCTAATTTACATTTTTATGTAGCAGTTCTTGAATGTTAATAGTTTAAAAACGTGAAATAGTGGGGAAAAATCTCATCATTCAGAAAAACGAACTTAAAGTTTTATATAAAGTTTGGCTCTTAATAAAATGTTTAAATTCTTTTTAAAGAATTGAAAGTGTAATCTAACTCTTTTTTGTAGCTCAAACTTCCGATTTAGTTAATCTTTTCTCATTTCCATCTCCTTTCTATAATGTTTTAAATGTCAGTTATTTAAAACAATGTTTTTTTTGAGATGGGGATTAAGTCTTTTTTATCGTCCTTTTAGAGGCTGTTAAAAAAATCTGCATTCTGGGGACAGGCTGGTCCAGGACCGAGACGTAACTTTTTCAGAAGATTCACCTGGCCGGACATAACGTATTTTTCATATCACGGGGATCGTCCTTTTAGAGGCTGTTAAAAAATCTGCATTCTGGGCCAAGGCTTGTCCAGGACCGCGACGTTACTTTTTCTGAAGACTTGCCTGCCCGGACCTAACGTTTTTTCATAACGGGGGGGGGGGGGGGCTGATTTTTTTTTTTCAAGGCCTGCACTGGACAAAATTTTCAATTCCGGTTTCGATACAACCAATTTTAAAATCAATGTCTCTGACTGATCTAATACGTGCATAAAATAAGTAAAATTTGGCTCAATCATTTTTTTTTTTTTTTTTTTTTTTTTTTTTTTTTTTACAAAAAATACATAGATTATAAAATCCCCTTTATTTTGAAAAAAAAATAAAATTAATTTTTCTTATGAGTAATATATTCAAAGGCTAAAAAAATAAATACAAGAAAAACAGTGAAAAAATCTGCCTCTGGCAGAAACCTGTCTTAAATGGAAAATATATTGGTCCATAAAAAATAAATATAATAATACCTGAGAAAAAAAACTCCTTTTACACCTCTTAAGTTGGGCATTTGTCTATAACGTAAATTTTCTTTCCTATGTGATTCCGTTTTAAATGGGTTTACTGTTTAACATTTTTCAAAGTCTCCAACGAATGGAATATGGATTATAGATATTAAAATATAAGTAAACTTTTACATATAAATATTTAATACTAAAAAGTATAAGTATGGAAAAGGAAAAGCTATAATAAATATTTTTGGCCAGAATTCCTGCATACGAAACAATTTCTAACCAGATTCAGGATCAGATTCAACCAGGTGGGGAGGCTTACTAATTGGTTTGATCTCAACATGCCCCACCCAGCAATGTTTATTAAAAAAAAAAAAAAAAAAAAAAAAAAAAAAAAAAGAGAGAGAGAGAGAGAACAAGTATACAGTAAATAAAGGTAGGTAACGAAAATAATTGAGATAATGAAACAATGAAATAACTAAAGGTAACAATAGTAAAATAAACTAGTTGAGCCATTTACAGACGTGTAACACATTTTTTTTAAACTGTAACAGTAATTCTATAACTGTGATAAAATAAAAGTTTGTTTGATTAGTTCCATAACTCATCATCAATATCATATAAAAGGTCTCGAGGAAGCATTTTGAACAGTCCTTGATTTTTTTCAACCAATGTTACGTAGCTTATGATTTTTTAATATTGCTGGTTGTTTTCTTATTATTTTAAGCCATGATGAGAGACTTATCATTCTGGAGATTCTGATGTGGTATATGGAAGTTAGCGAACATTCCGTTACACAGTGCACTCAGGTACCTCGTTTTCCACACGTGCAGTAGCCCGAGTGAGCATTACCGATCTTTACCAGATAATCTGGAAAAGGCCCGTGACTTGTAGCAAACAAGAAGAGTTTTCTGTGTGATAGTAAAAATCTACTGAAGTAAGAAAAAAAAACTATGTACAAATTTACGGTTGAGCCGGGCTGTTATTTAAACTATTTTCCAGGCCAGTCCGGATTATGATTTTAACATTTTTCCAGGCCGGGCCGAACTTTTTGCCCTGTCGGTCGGTTTGGGACTGGACCTAGATATTCCAACCCATGCCGAGGCAGACCTCCAGTGCTAACTATCAATATACTTTGAAAACATGTTTAGCTTTAAATCAACACGTTGCTTTTTTATATCAAATAAGAGGCACTGTTTTAAATCGACTTTTAATAACGGACAATTTGTGGATGACCCCTCTTTGCTTTCAAAATGAGTTAAAAAGTCTTCATTTACGGGTATGAATAAGTGGTGTAAGTCACGAATTTTGGAGAATTTTGAATTTTAATATCTCTGTGAGGTTTTTACATATGGAGATGAAAAATTTTTTGTTCAATTTAGGAATTGATAAGGAATAATTTCTTAATTGAGAATTTTTCCCTTCGGTAGCAGTAAAAAATATTAATTTTCGTATATTTTCAAATAGACCCCCAGGAAGCTGCAACTGATCTTATAGAAAAATTTACCTTTTTTTATGAATTTTTGCACTTGAATGTATGAGTCTAAGGGCAATATTTAAGGAGATAGCCTATTGTTTCGATATTTATGACTCACCCTGTATACGTATCGTTCGCCCCCAAGGGGTTAATAAAAATCATGACGTTGCGTGCGCCTGGCCAATGAGAAATAATAACGACACGCGTGAAGATCCAATGAGAGTAGTTCAGAAAATAGTTCTGTCTAAAGGAGCGTAGGAAAATTAGGAGTAAAAAAGTTCCCAGCGCGGGAAAGATCTCAGAATAAAATTCGTAGGAAAAAAAAAAGAAAGAAATGATTTTTTATAAACATTCGAATTTACACTATGTAATAGAAACTAATAAATTAAATAATTCAATCTAGGAATAATCTAAAATATTTATATTTAAGTAAATTGAGTGAGATAATTATTAATTTAAGGAGAATTTAATGGGACTAATGGTAGATATCCCGAAAAAATAGGAAAAATTAGTAAATATGCCAGTAATTTAGTATAATAAAATTGAAAAAGAAGGAATTACCCTGAAGGAATAGGTAATCATATAATACATAGGTAAAGAAACATTTGAGCTCAATGTAATCAATAAATTATGTTGTTATTAATCCACAAAGAACGCAATATTGATATTTTAAAACTTTATGAATATTACACTAAAACAGCTTTTTATATATAAGATTTATTATTATGGAAAGAAATTAAAAAAAATGTATAAACAATAAATATAAGAAAAATTAAATTAGTTGATGAGCCTTCGTCGGCAACATCATAAATAAAGGGAATTTCGAAAAATAAAATACAAAAGAGGCTTGTCATTCGATAACCGCTTTGGAACAGATATTTCACCTAATATATAATTAAGAAATATATAGAAAACCTTCAATCATATACTTTGAGTAAAGAAACAAAATTTTATAATCTACTTAAATGCAATTTAACAAATCTTGTCGAAGTTTGGATATACATATATACATATATAAATATACATATATCATGTTTCAATTTATGTCAAAAACTGAGACATCTTTATATAACACAAACTACAGTTATTTCTAGAAAAAAAGAGATTTTTTTCTAATTTTTTACCAAAAATATATAAATTCAATGGGATGAAATGCATATTTTATACATCAAACTGTAATCCTGAATTCATTTTTCAAAACTCCAGATAATTTTTACGTCAAATCTTCTAAAACCAAACAATGTAAACCTTGAAATCTTGTTTAAATATTTAATCTGATTTTAAATTTTTGGAACAATATTTTTATCGAGAAAACAACCATAAAAAAGATCATTAATGATCTGCGAAATTGTGTCATGACATTTATTTTTCTTTTCAAAGTGCACCTAATGGCAATCTGTCAGATTCATTTTTTCCGGGAAAATAAAGAAAGATCAGTCGATGTCACCGACATTTTCCAGAAGGTAAAAGTGAGTTAAAAGGCTTTTAAAATAAATGGGTGTATCCGAAACAGCCGAGTGTAACTTGAATCTAAGGGGTACAATGTATGTGTATATTTAAATAAAACATGTTATTATTTAAGTAAATAAATGTTTTCCCGCTTGAGAAAATGAAATAATTTAGGACTTAGGAGAATGTTATTGTATGACTTTTTTATGGTTTGTTTCTCACACTGTATATATATATATAAAATAAATAAATAATGTAATTTTTACAGAAAAAAATATATTTTTTTACAGAAAAAGTATTTTTTCTGTAAAAGAATTGAATTTTGTAATTTTTACCATACAAAACTTTATTTTTACAGATAAAATCTGTTTCAATTAAAAATTACAGATATCTTCTGTAAATTAAACGGTTGGCTTTAAACTGTCGCTAAAATTGACATTTTTTTCCTCTTAATTTGAGAGTTTTTTTTTACAGTGCATAGTTTTTATAAATTTATAAAGAAACAATATTTAATTATTTAGTTAAAACATAGTATATTTAATGCAATATATAGCTAATGTATTTTTCGACTAAATTAAACTGAATAAAAAATATGTTATCCGGAAAAATGTCACTTTTTTTACCATTTTAAAATTTGCTTTAATGTTTTATCTAGTTTTCATTTGTTAGAACAACATTTTTTTGAAGAATAATAAGAAACAAACATCTTTAACGATCATGATAAAACGGTTTCATGATATTTGCTGGTTGCTATGTTACACCCTGTGATAATATGTCAGATTCTTTTTTCGTTATAATAAATAAAAATTGGGTGATGTCATTGATATTTCCCCGAAGATAAAGTGGAGTTAAAGGTTTTTAGAATAAATGTGTTTATCCGAAACAGCTAACTCTCACTTGAATCGAAAGGGAATATGCTACGTGTATGTTTGAATAAAACATGATATTATTTAGCCTATAAATAACTGTTTAACCGCTAGAGAAAATGACATAAACTTGAAATCAGTTTGAGTTTTAAATCATTTATTTCTCATAATTTTTATAAAATTTTAGTAAAAAATATATTTAGTTATTCGATTAAAAAGAAAAGAAAAAAATTCTTAATTTAGTGCAGTTCATAACTTATGCTTTTTTCAACATAGTATGGATATTAAATCACTGCAACAAATAAAAATAGTTTTTTTCTTCTTTGTTTTGAGTACTCTGTCTGCTTATCTTCGGAACGCTCTTATACTAATAAATTACAATATTGAATAAATGCAGACATTTTTTATTTAATTTTAATACAGAGTGATAAAAAACCCTGTAAAATCCTGACAGTATTGTCATAGTATTTTTATTTTAATGCAGGAGAAAATGGCATAAATTTGGAATCTCTTTGACTTTTAAATAAATTTTTTGTCTTAATTTTGATAAAATTATAGTAAAAAACATTTATTCATTAGTTTTGCAAAACAAACCATTGTATTTTTATTACAGCATTTAGGTACTGTCTTTCTCGGCATTGTTAGAATAGTGAAGTGATGCAAAAATCAAAATAATTAGGTTCTTTTAAAAGTAATATGTCTGTCTAAATTTACTGATTTCAACTTCACAGGATTTTTTTTAGAGTGTGCTTTCGGAGCCCTTTTTGATATATATATATATATATATATATATATATATATATATATATATGTTGAATAAGTGCTGATATTTTTAATTTAATTGTAATACAGAATGACTAAAAAGCATAAAATCCTGATAATATCGCAATAACACTTTTAAAAATCTTGTTTTTTTCGTTTTTAAAGGAAAATTCATGCTTATGTCAAACATCGTACACTTATTTCAACTAATCTTTAAAGTTGTTTTTTAAATCGACAAAACAAAGTGTTATTTAAAGCTAAAAGGAATCTTGTATTTCATGGGTGTATTTGAATAAAACATGATATTAACCATAAATTTATTATTTTATACATGTTCTAATTAAATAGGGTACAACATATTTTGCAATGTCCAAACTCAGAAATATGTAATACACCATGACATTAAAAACCACATATGGCCGTGTAGAGTGCACTTCCCCTTCAATGTAAGAAAAAAAAAAGAAATGTCATTATGCTTTTTCCAAGAAACTTGGATTCTTAGGACATTTTACCTCACTGTAAACGCAAAAATTCAAATGAAAAAAATGTATTACATGAATTTTTCTTGTTACCATTGCATGAAAAGTTCAAAAAACCCAGTTTCCCAGAAAAAGTTTGAAACTTTACAGTTTTTTATTGCAGTTTTCCTCATTGCAAAAATAACTAATCAAATAAATAAAAGTGCAATACGATTCAAGAACACTTCGGTTATAGCATCGTATACTGACTACTGAATTAACCGAAGTGGCATTAGCAAAAGTTTATATAAGTATTTATTTCAGATATATAATCTCATCGCGACTTTGGCCAATTCATTAGCAAATACAAAGTGTATAAGCTAGTTTTAAAGAGTTCATGCGGAAAATGTGTGACACATACTATGACATGGCTAAAACTGAAACGGAAAAATTCCCTAAATTGCAGGAAAAAAAAACATACTTTTTTCTAGAATTTATTGGAAGTTTTCCTTTAAAAAACACTGAATTGAACCGCTGTCCCGATTTCCAATATAATTTCTGTAAAATCGTCCTATTTTTTTTTACAGTTTATGAAAGAACATATCTATAGGTAAATCTCTTCACAGAAATGAAGTACCTTTTAACTATAATCTAAAACTGAATAGCTATTCTAACATAACTGGGCTATAAAATTTTGAATGATAAAGTTCACAAAATTTTTTATGGCTTTATTGCACTGAAATTTAGATTACGTAATCTGGAGAAAGTGTATTTGGCCATTTCATTCAAAAGCGAGCAGGAAAACTTCACATTAAGGTTATAAGAATTTAATATAGCAATTTGATTATCGTCCTTACATGTAGCAAAATACATTCAAAAGCTTATTAATTTTGTTAAAACATACGATAAATTTATAAAGAAAAAATATAGTACAAATGTAGTAAAACAAATAGTAACTAATAGAAAGCCGATGTCATATAAATATAGGTATATGTATCATATTGCGAGTAAAAATGATGTACCATTTCTTCAATAAACACATACGACAAGAACATATCTAACATAGATCTCTTGACAGAAATCGAATGCCTTTTAAGTATAATCTAAAACCAAACAGCTATTCTAAATTTAACTGAGCGATAAAGTTTTGAATGACACAGATTCTAAAAGCATTTACATGACTTTATTGTCTAAATGCCCTGAAATTGAGATTACGTAATCTCGGGAGAGTGTATTCAGCAATTTCATTTTAAATTGAGCGCGAAAATACCACCATATTGCATTATGGCTATAATACTTTAGCAATTTCTTTATCGTCTTAAAATAGTACATATAGATATATATATTGAAAATCTCGAATAAATAAACAATATGAATACTTAATTCACAATAAATTTATTTCTTAATGGACAAAAATATATAGAAGTTTTAAAACCTAAAACATTTTGAGATGTTAAAGTATTGATGTCAAAAGATGTTAAAAACACTAGCATTTTCAACAAACAGCTAGTCATCATCAGGAGAACTATTGGAACTTCAAAGATATACGCTGGTTCAGAGGGTGAAAATAATAAACGACCAAAAATAGATATGTAAGGAAGAAAATAGATTGATTGCTATAAATCATTACATTAACACTTAGCTTATTTCAAATAAATGAAAAAAATATTTTTTGCAAAACATGCTTTGCTTATGGAAAATCTTAAAATCATAGCGGCATCAGATTAGAAATAATAATAAAAACAATTATATTTTTTAATAACTATCCAACTGTATTTGTATTATTCCATGACACCTTAGTTAATATGCTACCTCAGACAATAAAGTTCGGTCAATGAATTCAGAACGACCGATCTGGCAGCACTGGGGAAGCAAAACGCTGCACCTGCATAGAGGCAAGTGTAGACCACCTTCCTCCACGTTGTTCAGTTGAGCGTCGTTTATGTTCTGTGTAAGACGTGCTTTACTAAGTGCTTGTTCAGTGTTATGGTTTTTAACTGAGAACAGGAAAATGAACGAATAAAAGATCAGTTTAAAGTTTGGTTTTAAGCTTTGCAAGACACCGAAAGAAATTTATAATGGATTGTGCAAATTGAACACCTACCATACTCGACAGATCTCAATCCTCCAGACCTCTTCCTATTTTCACGACTCAAACTCTCTTTGAAATACATTTGACTATATTGCTGTCATCCAACGAAACGTGACGAAGCTTTTGAACTTCATCCCAAAAGAAGACTTCTTGTGAATTTCCCAGGACATGTATTGCAGATCTCAGCAGTGCATAGCTATAGGAGATGACTATTTTGAAGGATGGTATGGTAACTTTCGTTAATATTTCATCTACATTAATGCCACAGGACTATTCACCGAACTTTATTGTCAGAGGTAGTATATATTTAAAAGTTATATCCTTGGTATAAAGTTTTGTATTACTATATTTTAATTATATTATATATCAAATTTAGTAAATTTTGAACCATATTTCTTAGAGCTCATCTCTTCTTATAGTTTTAATCATATTATGTATTTTGTTTTACGACGACAGAAATTGAAAATCTTTTGTGCAATGTCCAAAATAAATTAAACCAATTTTCATTTGAATTTAAAACTGAAGTTTTAATTGAATTATGCGCATCCCTTTGTGTAATCTACTCAATTTCTATAAACACGGAGTGTAATAAGACTTTACATGACTACTATCGCTCTCCCAATAATCCCCAGAAGATGTAATGAGGTTAATCTGATTAACTGAATTTAAGATTCGGATAAGAATTTATCCGATTGCGTCAGTTAGTTGAAATATATTTATGTCAGTAGGATTAATGAGAAAGGTTACTTGAACAAAGATAAAATGACATATGTCTACTTATAAGCAAGTAAATATTAATTAAATGAATACAAAATACAGATTTTTCTCTAATGCAAAAACAAATGTATGTTTCACGAAAAGCTAAAAATCTCATTTAGAACTTTAAAATCATTGTGTTGTCATAATAAAAATTTGTATTGCTTTATTCATAAAACATATGATCTATAAAATATTAATAGATAAACTGAATTTTATATTAAAAATATCTTTATAAAAAATTATATATTAAAGTAGTTCTATCAAAACTACACTGTTTCAAATCAAAATAGAATAATGTACTCGGAATAAATGTTTTCTTTTAAAATAAATATTCGAATTAATATTAATAACGGATTTTTTTTATTTAAAGAACCACAAAACAAATGCAATGATATCACCCCTTCATTTTTTAGTTTAATTTTTTTCTAATTTTTATCCATGTGTACATAATTTTATTTTAAATATATTCAGGCAAAAAAGATTATAAATTATATTCAATGGAAATCGACTTTCACTTATGCTTATAATCTAGTTAGTTATTTTGTTTTGCAACATTATTAATTAAATCTTTGGGAAAGGATGTCAATTAGATTAATTAGATTAATTTACAATAAATTAGATTAATTTTAAATTAAAATTTAAGATGAAGTTTTAACATTTTTATATCTGTTCCTTTACGTAATGTAGTCAAACTCTATAAGCACGCAATCTGATAAGACTTTGCATGGCTATCATCGCTCTCACGATAATCTCCAAAAGACGTAATGAGGTTAATCTGATTAACTCAATTTAAGATTCAGATAAGGATTTTATCCGATCCCATCAGTTAATTGAAATATATTTATATCAGAAGGATTAATGGAGAGGTTACATGAACAAAGACAAAATAACATATGTTAACATAGCAGAAAGTAAATACTAAATAAAGGAATGAAAAATACAGATTTTTCTTCAATATTAAGAATGTACATTTTCAAAAAAATCTAAAACTATTATTTCAAATTTTATAATCTTTGTATTATCCCATTACAAATTTATATGCTATTAATCCTAAATCATGAGACATATATGAAAAAAAAATAACATTTAAAATGTATGTTTCGCAAAAAACTAAAAATATAATTTCAAACTTTAAAATGTTTCTGTTATTCTATTAAAATTTTTTATTCTATTAATCTTAACACATGAGATCTATAAAAAATAGAGAAATTCAATTTTACCTGTAAAAATATCATTTTAAGAATAATTATATTAAAGTAATCATATTAAAACGGTCCTGTTTTTAATCAAAAAGGAACTGTGTATTCGAAATAAATGTTTTTTTTAAATTAACCCTCAAATAATAATGTAAATAAATATTACTATTAATGAAAAAAAATATTTTTTGTAAAAAGCCCAACGCAAATGCAACTTAACAGCTGCTCAGTGTATTTTTTTTTCTAACTTTTTTCCAATATTTAGATAATTTATTTTAAATATTCTAGAGTATAGAAAATTTTAAACCATATTTCGTGGAACTCGTATCTGCTTATGCTTTTAATCTTGATATGTAGTTTGAATAACGACTATATTAATTAGGTCCTTGGAAAAGGTTATCCAAAATAAATTAAATCAATTTTGAGTTAAATTTTAATTTTAAGATTTTATCGCATTATGTCTGTTCTTTTTCGTAATCTTCTAAATCTTTAAAACCTTGTGATATGATAAGACTTTGCATTTCTCACGATAATCTCCAAAATATATAATGAGATTAATCTGATTAACACAATTTAAGATTCAAATAAGAATTTGATCCAATCACATCAGTTAATTGAAATATATTTATATCAGTAGAATTAATGGAGAGGTTATTTGAACAAAGATAACATATGTTAACATAGCAATAAGTAAATAGAAAATAAAGGAATTAAAAGTACAGATTTTTCTTCAGTATTAAAATTGCAAATTTTCCACAAAGTTAAAAATATAATTTCAAATTTTTATAATCTTTGTATCATCCTAGTAAAATTTTTTATTCTATTAACCATGAATCATGAAATCTATGAAAAACTTAATATTAAAAATTTATGTTGCCTGAAAAGTTAAAAATATTATATCAAACTTTAAAATATTTCTGTTATTCTATTAAAAAAATTTATTTTATTAATCATAAAACATAAGATCTATAAAAAATATTAATGAAGAAACTGAATTTTATCTTGAAAAATAACATTTCAAGAATTAAAAATTAAAAATAGCATTTAAAAATACCATTTTATTATTAAAGTATTTCTATTAAAACTATCGTGTTTTTAAGAAAAAAGGAATTATGTATTCAAAATAAATGTTTTATTTTTAAATTAATAATCACATAATAAAGTAAATAACTAACACTAATAATGGAAAAAACCCTTTTTGTAAAAAACCCAACACAAATGAAATTCTGCTCCTTTTTTAGAGTTTTTTTTTCAAATTTTTATCCATATTTAGATAATTTATTTTAATTATATTGAAGCATGGGAAAATTTAAACCATATTTTATGGAATTCGTGTCTGCTAATGCTTTTAATCTTGTTACGTAGTTTGAATTACGACTATATTAATCAAGTCTTTGGAAAAGGTTATACAAAATAAATTAGATCAATTTTTAGTTAAATTTTAATTTTAAGTTTTAATTGAATTATGTCTGTTTTTTATGTAATCTACTCAATTTTTAAAAACATAGAATCTGATAAGAATTTACATGGCTATCATCGCTCTCACGATCACGAAGTCTTTGAAAAGGTTATCCAAAATAAATTTGATGAATTTTAAGTTAAATTTAAATTCTAAGTTTTAATTGAATCATGTCTTTTATTTTATGTAATTTACTCAATTTATAAAAACATGGAATCTGATGAGACGCTACATGGCTGTCATCGCTTTCAATATAATCTTCGAAAGAAGTAAAGAGTTAATCTGATTAATTCAATTTAATGTTCAGATAAGAATTTGATCCGATCGCGTCAGTTAATTGAAGTATATTTATTTGAGTACACTGTTAAAAATCTTGTTCCAGTTTGAACCAAAAAAGTTTGTTTTTTGGTGCTCAATATCTGCCACCGTAAGATGGTGAAATCTTGAACCAAAATTTGGAGCTCCCATTGAAGCATAGTTCCAATACTTGGAACGAGGTTGAACTAGGAAGCTCCTAATGTTGGTACGAGATTTTACCATCTTATGGTGGCAGCTATTGAGCACCAAAAAACAAACTTTTTTGGTTCAAACTAGAACAAGATTTTTAACAGTGTATGAGAGAGGTTACTTAAACAAAGATAAAGTAACATATATAAACATGCAGCATGTAAATATTAATTAAATGAATAAAAAATACAGATTTTTCTCTAATACAAAAAATGTACGTTTCCAGAAAAGCTAAAAATGTAATTTAAAATTTTACAATCTTTCTGTTATCCTATTAAAAATTTTTATTCAATTAAACGTAAAACATAAGACCTATAAAAATAATAAAGACACTGTATTTTATGTTTAAAAAAATAATGAATTAAAGTAATTCTATTAAAATTATCTTGATTTTAGTCAAAAAAAAAAAAACTATGCATTCAAAATAAATGTTTTTTTTTTTTTTTATAAACCATCAATCAAACGGTAAATAAGTAACACTAACAATGAAATAAAATTCATTTTTATTAACAAAAAAAAATGAAACTTTATCACTTTCTCATCTTTAGTGTAATTTTTCACTATTTTTATAAATGTTTAGATAACTTTTTAAAAAATATTTTCGGGTATGGAAAATTATAAATCATATTACGTTGAACTCGTATCAAGTTTTACTATTAATCTTGTTATGTAAATAGTTTAACGAGAATATTAAATTTTTAGAAAAGTTTATCCAAAAAAATTAGATCAATTATAAGTTAAATTTCAAGTTGAAATCTACTCAAATACTATAACCATGGAATCTGGTAAAACTTTATATGGATATTGTTTCTCTTACGATAATCTCCGAAACCCACAATGAAGTTAATCTGATCAACTCATTTTACGATTCAGATAAGAAATTGATACGATCGTATCATTTAATGAAAATATAGTTTTCTCTTACGATAATCTCCGAAACCCATAATGAAGTTAATCTGATCAACTCATTTTACGATTCAGATAAGAAATTGATACGATCGTATCATTTAATGAAAATATAGTTTTCTCTTACGATAATCTCCGAAACCCATAATGAAGTTAATCTGATCAACTCATTTTACGATTCAAATAAGAAATTGATACGATCGTATCATTTAATGAAAATATAGTTTTCTCAGTAGTGAAAACGTTAAAGTAAGTTAAACAGAGATACAACAGCATCTTTTAACTTGGTAGAAAGTAAATAATATATAAATGGATAAAAAAATAGAAATTTTTTCTCTTATATTAAAACTGTATATTTTATAAAAAGCTAACACTATACTTTCACATTTTAAAATATCTGTATTATCCTTATAAAAATTAGTATTAAATTAATCACAAAACATGAGAATCTTTAAAATAATTAATATAGAATGGGAATTTTACATATAAAAATGTTTTTTTAATATATATTACATTAAATTAATTCAATTAAATCTATACAGTTTCTGATTAAAAAAAAAATTACTTATTTGAAAAAAAGTCTTCAAGTAAATCATCGAATAATAAAGTAAATAAATAACACTTATAACAGACATATATATATTTTAGTTAAATAATAATAAAAAAAACTAATGCAACCTTATGACTCCTCATTGTTTAGCATATTTTTAGGTAGCTTTCAGTACAAATAGTCCTTCCGGCAGTGCCGGGAGGAAGAGGTAGCTTTCATATACTTATTTATTTATTTATTTATTTTAAATTAAGTTACATTAGTAGAACCTGATTATGAGCTTGGTCGAAATCTTAATTCAGGTGCATATGCACACTCATATTGAGATCGATTAATATATATATGCGATAACTCAGCCATTTTGTAAGATACAGATGAAACAAAAATGCTCTGAATCTTTGTATCAATGTCAAATGCATAAATGAAAAATCTTTTTCAATTTCTCACTTTCTTGTACCTAATTTTAAATTTTAAAATTTATAAAAAAATTTAAATGGCCGCCATTTTGAAATAAAATGGCGGATGGAACTGAGTATCGAACTCGATTCAGGCCTCAGTATGTACTATGTACACATCAAGTTACATACAAATCAATTCATAAATACGCGTGTTATAACGTGACAAAAATCAGACCGTTTCAAAATGTCAGTCATAAGAAAAATTCAAAGTGCTATAACTCAATCTTTTTTTAAGATATAGACAAAATAAAAAGTGTTCTGTAATCGATGTTTTAGGTTCTAACACGTAAAAGAAGATATATTTTTCAACTTTTATTTTTTTCGTATTTAATTTTACATTTAAATTTTTTTTAAAAAATTAAAATGGCCGCCACTTTGAAAAAAAAATGGCGGATGATGCTGGCCAACACACTCGGTTGAGACATTTGTATTTACTATGTACATACCAAGTTTCATTCAAGTCCGTTCACAAATACGCGTGTTATCACGTGACAAAAATCAGATCGTTTCAAAATGTCAGTCATAAGAAAAATTCAAAGTGCTATAACTCAATCATTTTTTAAGATATAGACAAAAAAAATGTGTTCTGGAATCGTTGTTTTAATTTCTAACACGCAAAAGAAAAACATTTTTCAACTTTTAAATTTTTCGCATTGAATTTTAAATTTTAAATTTTTTTAAAGATTTAAAATGGCAGCTATTTTGAAACAAAATATCGGATGATGCTGACCAACGAACTCGGTCGAGACATTTGTATGTACTATGTACATACCAAGTTTCATTCAAATCGGTTCATAAATACGTTAGTTATCGCATGACAAAAATCAGATATATATATATATATATCGGTATATATATATATATATATATATATATATATATATATGTCAACATTTGAACGGAGGGTGGTTTTGGGGTCTGGGGGTCATGATCGGTGAAAATATACCAAAATTTTCCGGAAGTGCTTTCCTCCGGACGGCTGCAATAGGTAGCTTTTTACTTTTTGTAATGAAAGCTACCTAAAAGTAAAAAGCTACCTACTGCAGCTGTCCGGAGGAAGGCACTTCCAGAAAATTTTGGTATATTTTCACCGATCATGTCACCCAAACCCCAAATCGACCCTCCATTCAAATGTTGACACACATACACACACATACATATATATATATATATATATAGCCAAGATTTCAACTGATATATATGTTATGTCAATTTCTTTTTTTAGCTTAAATTTATATTGTATTATAAATTGTTCTTATTCTAATTTTTATGTAATATATTTTGTCCTATTGGATATAAATAATCTTTCTTATAATGAATAGTTACAAAACAAATTTAGCGACTGGCTATTTAGGCTCTTCAAAATGTAAGATGTCTAATGCTCGGTACAAAGAAATAGATAGGGATTTCTTTGGATCGTCAAACAGTTACCTGTCATATTGTCCCTCGATTAAACTTAAATTTAAAAAGTGCTTATCTCCCAAATGCTTAACTTGCCCTCATGCAGATACACAACAAATTGATAATGATTCCAGTTCTAAAAACAATGTGATATTTTGTAAAGCATATAACGTAATATACCCAATTAATTGCAACATCTGTAAGTTCGAATATATAGGTCAAACATGTAATCCTTTGCATAGAAGAATCAATCAACATAGACAGGATATTTTAAAAAACAACTCTATTAATGTTGAACATATACATTTCAGGCACCATAACTTTCTAAATATAACCATCAAAATCTTAATATGCATAAAAATCTAAATGATAGATTACTTTATGAATCAATTTACATTAAATCTCGTAATTCTTTATACCCTTATGGTCTAAATTCTAAATTATGCAATCGTACTAACATTTCTTTACTAATACTAATAATTATGAACATTATAGTAGTACATATGCAAAATTAAATCATTCTGCTAATAAAAAAACTACATGTACAACAAGAGGTAAAAATAAGGCTAATAATCTATATATTTCTAGAAATGAGATCAAACAACAAATAATTAAGATGGAATCTGAATATAATAATTCGTATCAATGGATGGATATTAGGAAACACATTTTTTCAGTAAAAAAGAAACATCTAAATTTATATTATAAAGTATTTCTATCTATTGATTTAACTTCACATTTTAGTGATATTTACTTTGATTTATTGTACTATAGAATTAATCTTCTTAATGTTAAAATTTCTAAAAATACATATAAAAAAACTAATAATACTCAACTCATAATTACTTTTACCAATAATGTACTTAATAAAATTAATCTACACAACATTATTAATGATAAAAATAATAATTTCCCTATAAAAAATTTTTGTATACATAAATCCTTCAAATATAATGTTACACTTGGACGTAAGATAATTAACTACAATAAATTTTCTAGATTTTTAACCAATAATACTAATTATCCATGTTATTGTAATGATCCCTGTTATAGTAACTTCGTAAAACAAGATCATGGTCACAGTGTTACTGGGGATATTAATATCATTGAAAATGATTCTTTAAGCAATTTAATGGCAAATGATACTAAATATCGTGTTCCTTCATGTACTAATATCAAATCAATCATAAAACAGTTTAATTTAGATTTAGATCTTTTTATTTATAAAATTTCGATAGACTACAATAAGCCTCTGGAATACTTCACTGAATGGAAACTTAATGTTTTAGATAAATTAAATATTGAACTTTATAGGAATATCGATACCTTCAATTTAAATTTTAAACAATTAAATGATGAAATAAAAAACTTACAAAATAAATTTATCATAACATATGTCGATAAATCTCCTAACAACTATGCTTTCTTATGTAAAAATTATTACTCTACATTATTAAATCAAGCAATAAATTCTAGTTCAAATTTCATTAAAACAGATATTGATACTATTATTAAAAATAGACATATAGCTCAATATTATAAATTACTAAAATTAAAAAATCATAATTATAACTATCCTTACATTGTGGTTATTCCAAAATTCCACAAAATTCCTATAAAATTTCATACTATAATTATTGGGTGTAATACTTATAACAATAATGCAGGTAAAGAATTATTAACAATACTTACAAAAATGCTAGATATTGCAAAAACTAATAATAAATTCTATAGTATAAAAAATAGTTTACATCTTGTAAATAATATCAAAAATTTACAAAACATTAAGTACATCAAAACATATGACTTTAATGATTTATTTAATACAATTGATATTGCAGATATGTTCAGGATCATAAATTTATTATTCAAGGAATATAGGAATTCTCTTAACATACATGTATCTTTATCTTACTTCAAATCTTTAACCAAATTTATTCTTTATCATAATTATATGTTATTTAATAATACAATATTTAAACAAATAGTCGGTCTTCCACAAGGTGGGATTGTATCATCCATCTGTGCTGATCTCTACTTACATTATTATGAACGTAATACATCTATTGTTAATTGCTTTCTATACAGGTATCTTGATGATATAATAATTTTATATTCTAAAAAGTCATCTAACTATTCGCTACCAATCAAATACCACAAAAATTTAAAATACAGTTATAATGATATGCATAATAATACAATTAACTTTCTTGATCTTAATATTACGATTTCTGATAATAAAATTCTATTTGATATTTATGACAAACGTAATGACTTTTTTTTTAAAGTAAACCTCTTTACTCATTATAATTCTGGCCTACATAAATCTGTCTATGTCAATGTATTACTTAATTTTGCCCATAGAATTAAAAATATTTGTTCACATAATTTTAAAATGCATAATTTAAAAACTGTACAAGAAACTGCTATAAGATATGGTTATCCTTTACATTTGGTTAAAAAAATATTATCTTTATAAACATTTATTTAGTATTAACTGTCTATTTTCTCTTCAACCAATATTGCAAAAATTAACAAGCTAATTTATGCAGCACCATATGATGTTATTGATAAGAACTCCTATAGTCTTTAATATATAATAAGTTATTACATGATCGTAAAAATAATTAACACATTGCGTAAAAAAAAAAAAAAAAAATGTTTAAAAAAATTATAAAAAATAAAAAAAATACAAAAAAAAAAAAAAATACAAAAAAATAAAAAATTAAAAAATATGAATAATAGGATGGTTGGGTGGGTTAGATGTTAGATTACGGAGGAGGGCGGTGTTGTCTGGATAATACGCAATGGTTAATTATTATACATTTAATAATAATAATAAAAAAAATTAACTTTACACATAGTATTAAAGTTTATGTTTACCTAAAAACTAATATGCACAACTTAAAAATGATCAAGTTATTGAGATAAGATATGGTTGTCTATTGTATTTGTCTTAAAGAAATTATTAGTAAAATATTAGAATAGAAATTATTCTTGGAAATTTTTAGCTAATAAATAATTTATTTTTCCCTATAATAGAGGGCAGCACCATAAGCATATAATTTAATTAATATATTAATCCTATAGTTGGCAGCACTAAAATAATTTTCTGCTAGAAGTTGTAGTAATATATTCTAGTTAAATAATTAATATAGTAATATTAATAATTGATTAAAAGTAAAAATATAATATTTCTAATAGTAGCATCTATTTTTTTCTAAATATATTATGAATTATATAGTATAATATATGTTTTACTAATTTTTATAATTATTGTTACAACTTTATTTTATTATCTATATGATTTATACTATGACCATAACCTTGACTGTTAGTAAGTCACATGTAGTTTGTATCTGATTGCGCTACATATCTTGCTAGGATTTGGGTAATGGTAAATATTTTAGTATATATATCTTTTTTTAATGGAATATTATATTATTGTTATTTTGTCATATTGATTTTATTTTCTTCTATATGTATCTTTCTACTAATTTGTCATCTGAATAGCTTTCAGCCAGTCGGGTGTATTGTGAGTCGAATTCTTAGCTTTTAGCATGACTCATAACAGAAACTGGTTGGATGTTTTTGCTTTTTTGTTAAACTATACACCCCTGAAGAAGTAGTTTAATAGAAAAGCCTTCTACTGCCTTTTTATCCATTTATCTTTCATTATTTTGGTAATCTGCCTTCTATTTCCTTTCAAACTTCAACTGTTTTCAATAAGATGATTGTAAAAATACTGGTTTCATTGGTTTATTGTATGGTAATATATGAATTACTCTGATTATATAATGTCCATTTATCCATATATTTCTTAGTAATTTGGTAATCTGCCTTCTATTTCTCTTCAAACTTCAACTGTTTTCAATAATATGATTGTAAAAATACTGGTTTCATTGGTTCTTTTAATGGTATTGTCTGAATAACTTTGGATGTAGTTATAAAAGTATTTATATATATATATATATATATATATATATATATATATATATATATATATATATATATATATATGATTTTTGTCATGCGATAACTAACGTATTTATGAACCGATTTGAAAGAAACTTGGTATGTACATAGTAAATACAAATATCTCGACCGGGTTCGTTGGCCAGCATCATCCGTCATCTTGTTTCAAAATAGCGGCCATTTAAAATAAAAAAAATAAAATTTAGAATTAAATGCGAAAAAATTAAAAGATGAAAAATATTTTTATTTTATGTGTTAGATCTTTAAACACCAATTCCAGAACATTTTTTATTTTGTCTATATCTTAAAAATTGATTGAGTTATAGCACTTTGAATTTTTCTTATGGCTGACATTTTGAAACGATCTGATTTTTGTCATGCTATAACTAACGAATTTATGAACCGACTTGAAAGAAACTTGGTATGTACATAGTACATACAAATATTTGAACCGAGTTCGTTGGCTAGCATCATCCGCCATCTTGTTTCAAAATGGCGGCCATTTAAAAAATAAAAAATAAATAAAATTTAAAATTAAATGAGACAAAAATTAAAAGTTGAAAAATATTTTTATTTATGTGTTAGATCCTAAAACATTGATTCTAGAACACTTTTTACTTTGTCTATATCTTAAAAAATGATTGAGTTACAATTTTTCTTATGGCTGACATTTTGAATCGATCTGATTTTTGTCACGTGATAACACTCGTATTTATAAATCGATTTGGATGAAACTTGGTGTGCACATAGTACTTAATAAAGCCTAGACCGAGTTCGTTAACCACTTCCATCCGCCATCTTGTTTAAAAATGGCGGTCATTTTAAATTTTTAAAAGAAATTTAAAATTGGAAATTAGGTACAAAAAATTGAGAAAGTGAAGAAGATTTTTCATTTTATACATTTGACCTTGATACAAAGATTCCAAAGCACTTTTTGTTTCGTCTGTATTTAAAAAAAATGTCTGAGTTATAGTACTTTTAATTTATAGTGTTGCTGACATTTTGAAATGATCTGGTTTTCGTCACGTGATAACACGCGTATTTATACAGCGATTTGGATGAAACTTTGTGCGTAGATAGGACATACTTATGCCTGGACCGAGTTCGTTGGCCAATTCCAACTGCCGTCTTCCCTAATAGCATGCATGGTCACAGTGACGTCACGGTGAGTCACTTTGGTCACATCACATCTATGACCGAAATGCCACCACTCAGTGACGTCACATTGTGACTTTCTTAAAAATCTTAGAAATTTATAAATATCCTTCAAAACATGTTATTTACTTTAAAAAACATGTTTCTGGCAATTTAAAAATCGTCGCTTTTGTCACAGTTTCTTCACAATGTTAATGTCAAATTAGTCACAAATGACACATCAATTGGTCACATTGTGACCACTTTGTGAAACGTTACAAAAAAGCTCTAAAACGTCCATAATGACTTCACATTTTAGTCACTGTGACTTCACATCGACGTCACGTGACGTCACATCGACAATAGATGGTCACAATGTCACAATGTGAATTCACAACGACGTTGCAGTGACGTCACCATGCTTTACGGGTTGTTTCAAAATGGCGGAATATTATTATTATTTTTTTAATTTTAAAATTAGGTGCAAAAAAGAAAGAAGTTGAAAAAGATTTTGCTTCTGTGTTTTCACCTTGATACAAAGATTCCAGAGCATTTTTTGTTTCATCTACATCTTTAAAATTGGCTGAGTTTTAGCACTTTCAATTTCCAGTGAGATTGACATTTCGAAACAGTCGGAAATTAGTCACGCGTTATTGCGCATATTTATAAACTGATTTCGATATAACTCCGTATGCTCATGGTACATACCAATGTCTTGACCGAGTTCACGAGCCAACTTTATCCGCCATCTTGTTTCAACATGGCGGCCACTTAAATTTCTCAAAAATCTTTTAAATGTATAATAATGTATAAACAAAAAATTAGAAATTGAAAAAAGGTTCTTCCTAAACTATTTATCTTATTAATGAATTCCGGAGTAATTTTTGCTTTGTTTTTACCTTGAAAAACGCTTGGGATATATCAGTTTGAATTTCTAATGTGGGTGACATTTTTTTTAAAGTCAATTTGCCCGCGGCAGCACTCGTACATATTAATCGATTTCGATGTGAGTGTGTATGTTCACAAGAATTAAGATTTCGATCAAGCTCATTGGGGTTTTTTTTATCCATCATGCTGCTTTAAAATGGATATCGTGGTATTTGTCGGCCCTATAAATCGCTGAAAACAAAACCAGTTTGAATTAAAGATCACTAATTTCTAAAAATTCCTATTAATATTCAGTATTGACAAAAACTAGTATTCAATCTTATATAATCGTGTTCCACTATTTTGAGCTTCGTATATTTGATTTATATAACTTAATATAAAATAAATAAATAAGTATATGAAAGCTACCTCTTCCTCCCGGCATTGCCGGATGGACTTTTTTCAGTTTATTCTGATTTAGATAATTTACTTTATTATATTCATGCACAGTAAATTATAAAACATATATCTTGGAATTCATCTCAACTTTTACTTTTAGTCTTGTTACACATTTTGCTTGGCGTCGATATTGCTTAAAACTTTTCGTAAATTGTCCAAAATTAATTAAATCAATTTTCGGTTAAAATTTATGTTGAAGTTGCATCATGTGTGATACTTTATGTAATCTACTCAATCTCTATAAACATGGAATCGCATAAGACTTTATATGGCTTTTATCGATCTCAAGATAATCTCCAAAAGACGTATGAGGTTAATCTGATTAACTCAATTTAAGAATAAGATAAGAATTTGATCCGATTCATTGAATATATTTATCTCAGTAGGAATAATGAGAGAGGTTACTTGAACAAAGATAAAATATGTTAATAGGGCAAGTAAATACTAAATAAATAAAAAAAAGTACAGCTTTTTCTCTAATATTAAAACTGTATTGTTTCCGGAATGTAAAAAATATAATGTAAAACTTGTACTCTATTAATGATAAAAAAGATCTATAAAAAGATTAATAGAGAAACTAAATTTTACATTTAAATATTAATATATTAAACTAATTTTATTAGAACTACCCTGTTTCTTATAAAAAAAAAGAATTGTGTTATCGAAATAAATGTTTTATTTTTAAAGAAATTATCGAATTACAAAGATTATAAGTAACACTAAGAATAGTACTTTTTCTTTTTAAGTATAACACCTCAAAATGAAAGCAATTTTACTGCATTCTTTATTGTATTTTTTTCAAAAGTTTATCCATGATTAGATAATTTATATATGTGCAATCGTGCACAGTAAGTTACAACACATACTTTATGGAATTCATCTCTTCTTTTACTTTTAATTTGTTGACGTATTTCGTTTACCGTCAACATTAAAACTTTTCTCCCGGTGTCCACAATAAATTAGATCAATTTCAAATTAAAATTTAATTTGAAGTTTTAATTGCAATATGTGTGTTCCTCTATGTAATCTACTCAATATCTATATACATGGAATCTCATAAAAATTTACATGGGCAACATCGCTCTCACTATAATCTCCAAAAGATGTAATAAGATTAATCTGATTAATTGAATTCAGATAATAATTTGATACGGTTGAATCAGTTAATTGAAATATATTTATCTCATTAAAATTAATAAGAGAGATTACTTCAACAAAAATAAACTAACATATGTTAACATGACAGCAAGTATACATTAAATAAATGGATAAGAAATGCAGATTTTTTTCTAATAATAAAAATGCATGTTTTCCGAAAATGGTAAAACTATAATTTGAAACTTTATTAATTTTGTGTTAGCCTAGTAAAAATTTGTAATCTATTAATCATAAAACATGAGATCAATAAAAAAAAATAGAGAAACTGAATTTTAGATTTAAATATACCATTTTAAAAATTGATATATTAAAGTAATTCAATTTAATCTATCATGTTTCTAATTAAAAAAGAATCATGTATTCAAAATAAATGCTTTCTTTTCAAATAAATCATCAAATAATAAAATAAAATGATAAAAAATATTTCCTTTTTTTAATCCGAAACAAATAAATCATTATCACTTTTTAATTTTTTAGTGTGTTTTTTTCTAATTTTTATCAGTGTTTTTATAATTTATTTTAAATACAATCGGGCAAGGAAAATTATAAATTATATTTTATGGATTTCACCTCTCCTTGTGTTTTTAATCTTGTTACATGTTTTGTTTAACGATACTGTCAATTAAACCTCAGGGAAGGTTTTTCACAGAAAAATAGATCAATTTTAAATTAAAATTTAAGTTGATGTTTTAATTACATTTTGTGTGTTCCTTTATGTAATCTTTCCAATCCCAATAAACTTGTAATCAGATAAGACTTTATATTTGTATCACCGATCTCACGATAATCTCCAAAAAATGTAATGAGGTTAATCTGATTAACTTGATTTAAGATTCAGATAAGAATTTGACCCGGTCGCATTAGTTCATTGATATATATTTATATCAATAACATTAACAAGAAAGGTTACACAAAAAAAAAATAATATAACATATGTAAATCTGACAGTATTAAATAAATGAATAAAAAATGCAGATTATTCCCAAATATTAAAAATGTATGTTTTCCGAAAAGCTAAAAATATAATTTTGAAACTCTAAAAGTTTCGTATTAACCTAGTAAAAATGTGTATTCTATTAATCAAAAAACATAAGACCTATTTATAAAATAATAGAAAAAATTAAGTTTTATATTTAAAAATAATATTTTAAAAATTATTATATATAAGCAATTCAATTAAACTTCCTTTTTCTAATAAAATAAATATGTATTCAAAATATTTTTTAAATAAATTATCAAATAATATAGTAAATAAATATCACAAATAATGAAAACAAATTAGAGAAAAAACCCAAAACAAATGCAACTTCATAGCCTCCTCATTACTTAATGTATTTTTTTTTCTAATCTTTATCCTTGTTTATATAATTTGTTTTAAATATATTCGGACATGGAAAATTATAAATAGTAACAAGTTTTTTAACGACCATATTAATTAAATCTTTGGGAAATGTTATACACAATAAATTAGTTCAATTTCAAACTAAAATTGAAGTTGAACTTTTTAATGCATTATGTGTGTTCCTCAAGTAAACTACTCAATCTCTATAACCATGGAATATCACAAGACTTTACATCGGTATCATCGCTCTCACGATAATCTCCAGAAGACGTAATGAGGTTAATCTGATTAACTCAATTTAAGATTCAGATAAGAATTTGATCCGATCATCGAAGTTACTTAAAATATTTTTATCTCAGAGGTAGTAAGGAAAATGCATAATTGAATAAAGATATAATAACATATGTTGGGGAAATAAAAATTAAATGTTAAATGAATAAAAAATACACATTTTTCGATATATTATGTTTAAATGTTTTCTGAAAATCTAAAAATGTGCATTTAAATTTTAAAATAGTATAATCCTAATAAAAATTAGTATTCAATTAATCGTTAAACATGATATATATAAAAAATATAGTAGAAAAGATGAATTTTACATTTGAAAAGGATATTATTAAAAATAATTTTTAAATGAATTCAATTAATGCTACTCTGTTTCTAATCAAAAAATTATTAATTATTTAAAATATTTCTTATACCTTTAAATTAAATCCTCGAATAATAAATATAAGTAACACTAAGAATAAACCTTTTTCTTTTTAAATAAAACCTCCAAACAAAAGCAACTTTATTCTCATTCTTTAGTGCAACTTTTTTTTCAAAAGTTTATTCACGTTTAGATAATTTATTTTATATATATTCATGTTTAGTAAGTTATAAACCATACTATACTTAATTAATCTCGACTTTAATTTTTAATGTTGTTTCATATTTTATTTAAAGATGGCATAAAACTTTTCTCCAGTTGTCCACAATAAATTAAATAAATTTTAAATTAAAATTTAAGTTGAATTTTAATTGCATTACGCATGTTCCTTTATGTAATCTACTCAATATCTGTAAACATGGCAAATGATCAGATTTATAATAGATCTTACAATATATCAAATTATATAGATAATTTCCGAAAGTCGTTATGAGGTTAATCTGATTAACTCAATTTAAGATTCAGAGAAGATTTTGATCCTATAGTTTTAGTTACTTAAAATATGTTTACCTCTGTGGGAGAAAAAAGAATGTATAATTGAATAAAGATATAATAACGTATGTTGTGAAAAGCTAAAATGTAAATGTTAAATGATAAAAAAGTACAGCTTATTCGCTATATTGAGACTGAATATTTTCTTAAGACCTAGAAATATACTTTTAAATTTCAAAATATTTTTTTTATCCTAATAACACTTGGTAGTCAATTAATCGTAAAACATGAGGTATATAAAAAAACTGATTTTTACATTTTAAAATGCTGTTGCTAAAGATAGTTTATTAAATGAATTCAATTAAAACTAGTCTGTTTCTAATAAAAAATAATGAATTATTCGAATTATTTCAATTTCTTTTTAAATAAATCATCGAATGATAAATATAACATGTAACACTAAGAATAAGGGGTTTTATTTTAATAAAAAACTCCAAAACAAAAGCATATTTATCCCCATTCTTTAGGGGTTTTTTTTCCAAATGTTTATCCATGCTTAGTAATTTACTTAATATATATTCGTGCTTAGTAAGTTATAAACTATACTTTATGGAATTCATCTCTACTATAGCTTTTAATGTTATTACAACGTTAATGTTATTAATGTATTTAAAGACGACATTAAGACTTTTCTTCAGTTGTCCACAATAAATAAAATCGATTTTAATTTAAAATTTAAGTTTTAATTGCATTATGTATGTTCATTATGTAATCTACTCAATATCTGTAAACATGGAATTTGATAAGACTTTGCATGGCTATCATCGCTCTCATGATAATCTCCGAAAGTCGTAATGAGGTAAATCTGATTAACTCAATTTAACATTCAGATAAGAATTTAATCCGATCGTCTTAGTTACTTGAAATATGTTTATCTCCGTGTGAGGAAAGAGAATGAATAATTCTTATATGAAAAACTGAATAATTTATTATCTGATAATTGAATAAAGATATAAGAAAATATGTTGAGAAGGTAAAAAGTAAATATGAAATGTATAAAAAGATGCAGATATTTACCTTTATTAAGACTGGATGTTTATTTAAAATCTAAAAATATACTTTTTAATTTTAAAATCTTTGTATTATCGTAATAAAAATTAATATTGAATTAGACGTAAAGCAAGCGATACATAAAAAATATAACATAGAAATTGAATTTTACATTTAGAAGTGCTATTTTCAAAATTAATTTATTAAATAAATTCAATTTCAACTACTCTTTTTCTAGTAAAAAATTGTTAGTTGTTCGAAACATTTCTTTTTCATTTTAAATAAATCATCGAACAGTAAAGCTAGTAAGTAACACTAAGATTAAGCCTTTTTCTTTTTAAATAACATTCCAAATCGAAAGCAATATAATAGAGAACCAAAAAAATAAAAATGCTATTATTAAAATTAATTTATTAAATGAATTCAGTTAAAACCATTCTGTTTCTAACAAAGAGTAATTAAACACTCGAAATATTGCTATTTCTTTTTAAATAAATCATCGAATAATAAATATAATAAGTAACACTAAGAATAAGCCTTTTTAAAAATACCTCATCCCCCAAAATAGCAACTTTATCCTCATTCTTTAGTATATGTTTTTTTCTAACGTTTATCAAACTTCTGATAATTAACTTTACATACTTTCGTGTATAGTAAGTTATAAATATACTTTATGGAAATCGTCTCTATTTTTACTTTTAATCTTTTTACATATTTTGTTTAACGACGACATTAAAACTTTTCTCCCGTTGTTGACAATAAATTATATGAATTTTAAAATAAAATTTAAGTTGAAGTTTTAATTGCATTATGCATATACCTTTATGTAATCTACACAATATCCATAAACATGGGATCTCATATGCCTTTGTATGGCTATCATCGCTCTCACGATAATCTCCAGAAGATATAATGAGGTTAATCTGATTAACACAATATATGATTCAGATAAGAATTTGATCCGATAGTCTTATTTACTTGAAATATGTTTATCTAAGTGAGAGGAAAGCGAATGAATAATTGAATAAAGATATAATAACGTTCCTTATTATATCTTTAATATCTTTAACGTTAATCGTTGAGAAGGTAAAAAGTAAATATTAAAATAATAAAAGTACGGATTTTTTGCTATATCAAGATTGATTGTTTCTTTACATCTAAAAATATACTTTTCAATTTTAAAATATTTGTATTATCCTAATAAAAATTAGTATTCAAATAATTTCAATAAAACATGAGAGATATAAAAAATATAATATTGAAAATGAATATTACATTTAAAAGTGTTTTTTATCAAAATTAATTTATTAAATGAATTCAATAATAACTACTCTTTTCCTAATCAAAAATTAATTAATTATTTGAAATCTGTCCTTTACTTTTTACAAAAATCATCTAATAATAAAGATTATAAGTAACATTAAGAATAAGTCTTTCTTTTTAAATAAAATACTCCAAAACAAACGCGACTTTATCCTCTTTCTTTAGTGTATTTTTATTTTAAGTTTATACATGTTTAGATAATTTATTTATGTATATTCGTGCATAGTAAGTTATAAACAATACTCTATGAAATTCTTCTCTACATTTATTTTTAACGACGATATTAAAACATTTCGCACGTCGTCCACAATAAATTAGATCAATTTTAAATTAATATTTAAGTTGAAGATTTAATTGCATTATGTGTGTTCCTTTACGTAGTCTGCTCAATATCTATAAAAATGCAATCGCATAAGACTTTACATGGCTATCGTCGCTGTCATGGTAATCTCCGAAAGTTGTAATGAGGCTAATCTGATTAACTCTATTTAAGATTCAGATAAGAATTTGATCCGATCATCTTAGTTACTTAAAATATGTTTATCTCAGTGGTAGGAAAGAAAGTGATTAATTTAATAATGATATAATAAAATATGGTGGGAAGGTAAAAAGTAAATATTGAATGAATAAAAAAACAAGGATTTTTCGCTATATTAACACTGAATGTTTTCTTAAAATATAAAAATATACTTTTAAATTTTAAAATCTTTGTATAATCCTAATAAAAATTAGCATTCAATTAATCGTAAAACATGAGATATATAAAAAATATAATAGAGAAACTGAATTTAACATTTAAAAATGCTATTATTAAAATTAATTTATTAAATGGATTCAGTTAAAACCATTCTGTTTCTAACCAAAGAGTAATTAAATATTCGAAACATTTCTATTTCTTTTTAAATAAATCATCGAATAATAAATGTAATAAGTAACACTAAGAATAAGCCTTTTTAAAAATACCCCCCCCCAAAAAAAAAAATTGCAACTTTATCCTCATTCTTTAGTATATGTTTTTTTCTAACGTTTATCAATCTTCTGATAATTAACTTTACATACTTTCGTGCATAGTAAGTTATAAGTATACTTTATGTAAATGTCTCTATTTTTACTTTTAATTTTGTTACACATTTTGTTTAACGACGACATTAAAACTTTTCTCCCGCTGTTGATTATAAATTATATCAATTTTAAATTAAAATTTAAGTTGAAGTTTTAATTTCATTATGCGTATACCTTATGTAATCTACCCAATGTCCATAAACATGGAATCTGATATGACTTTGCATGGCTATCATCACTCTTATGATAATCTCCAAAAGATATGATGAGGTTAATCTGATTAACACAATTTAAGATTCAGATAAGAATTTGATCCGATAGTCTTATTTACTTGAAATATATTTATCTAAGTGAGAGGAAAGAGAATGGATAATTGAATAAAGATGTAATAAAGTACGTTGAGAATGTAAAATGTAAATATTAAAATAATAAAAAATACAGATTTTTGCTATATCCAGATTAATGGTTTCTTTATATGTAAAAATATACTTTTCAATTTTAAAATATTTGTATTATCCTAATAAAAATTTGTATTCAAATAATCGCAATATAACATGAGATATATAAAAAATATAATAGAGAAAATGAATATTACATTTAAAAGTGTTTTTTTTTTCAAAATTAATTTATTAAATGAATTCAATTATAACTACTCTTTTTCTAATCAAAAATTAATTAATTATTTGAAATCTGTCCTTTACTTTTTAAATAAATCATCTAATAATAAAGATAATAATTAACATTAAGAACAAGTCTTTTTCTTTTTAAATAAAATACTCCAAAACAAATGCAACTTTATCCTCTTCATTTAGTGTATTTTTATTTTAAGTTTATCCATGTTTAGATAATTTATTTTATGTATATTAATGCATAGTAAGTTATAAACAACACTCTATGGAATTCTTCTCTACATTTACTTTTAACGACGACATTAAAACTTTTCGTACGTTGTCCACAATAAATCGGATCAATTTTAAATTAATATTTAATTTGAAGTTTTAGTTGCATTATGTGTGTTCCTTTACGTAGTTTGCTCAATATCTATAAACATGGAATCGCATAATACTTTACATGGGTATCGTCGCTCTCAGGATAATCTCCGAAAATCGTAATGAGGCAATCAAATTAACTCTATTTAAGATTCAGATAAGAATTTGATCCGTTCATCTTAGTTATTTAAAATATGTTTATCTCAGTGATAGGGAAGAAAGTGACTAATTGAAGAAAGATATTATAAAATATGTTGGGAAGGTAAAAAGTAAATATTAAGTGAATAAAAAATATAGATTTTTCGTTATATTAAGGCTGAATGTTTTCTTAAAATCTAAAAATATACTTTTAAATTTTAAAATCTTTGTATAATCCTAATAAAATTTAGTATTCAGTTAATCGTAAAACATGAGATATATAAAAAATATAACAGAGAAACTGGATTTTACATTAAAAATGCTATTATTAAAATGAATTTATGAAATGAATTCAATTAAAACTATCCCGTTACTAACTAAAAATAATTAATTATTTAAAATATTTCTTTTTCTTTTAAAATAAATTATCGAACAATAAAGGTAATAAATAACAGTAAGAATAAGCCTTTTACTTTTTAAATACCACCCCTCCCCCTCCCAAACATAAAACAAGTTTACCTTCATTCTTTAGTGTATTTTTTTTTTAATGTATCCATGTTTAGATAATTTAATTTTATGTATGTTCGTGCATACTAAGTTATAAATCATACTTTATGGAATTTATCTCTACTTATTTTATTAATCCTGTTTAACAACAACATTAAAACTTTTCTCCTTTTGTCCAAAATAAATAAAATCAATTTTAAATGAAAATTTGAAATTTTATTTGCGTTGTGTGCGTTCCTTTATGTAAGTTACTCAATATCTATAAACATGGAATCTCATCTGATTGTACATGTCTATCATGGCTCTCACGATAATCTCCAAAACACGTAATGAGATTAATCTGATTAACTTAATTTAAGATTCAGATAAGAATTTGGTCCAATCCCATCTGTTCATTGAAAGATATATATATATATATATATATATATATATATATATATATATATATGTATATATGTATATATGTATATATATATATATATATATATATATATATATATATATATATATATATTATATATATATATATATATATATATATATATATATATATATACATATTAGTAGGATTATAGAGAGAGATTACTTGAACAAAAATACTATAACATATGTTTACATGTCAGCAATTAAATATTTAAAAAAAAAATGAATAAAAATTGCACATTATTCTCTAATAATAAAAATGTATGTTTTACGAAAAGATAAAAAGATTATTTCAAACTCTAAAATTTTTATGTTAACCTAGTAAAAATATTCATTCTATTATTCATAAAACATAAAATCTATTTAAAAAATTTAAAGAAAAAATTGAGTTTTTATAAAAAATACCATTTCAAAAAATCCATACATTAAAGTACTTCTATTAAAACTAACCTGTTTCCAATAAAAAAAAAACAATTATGTTTTCGAAATAAGTGTTTTTTAAATAAATCATTGAATAATAAAATAAATAAATATCACTAATAATGAAAAAAAAGTAAAAAACCTAAAACAAATGCAAATTTATCGCCTCTTCGTTATTTAGCGTGATTTTTTTCAATTTTTTATCCATGTATGCATAATTTATTTTAAATATTTTCGGGCAAGAAAAATTATAAAGGGTTAAGTATTTGTTTAGTGACAATATTAATCAAGTTTTCGTGACGGATTTGTTCTCAATAAATTTGATCAATTTTAAATTAAAATTTATGTTCAAGTTTTATTTGCATTATGTGTTTTAGTTTATGTAATCTACTCAATATCTCTAAACTTATGATATGGTCAGACTTTACAGGCCTTTATCACTCTTATGCTAATCTTCAAAAGACGTAATGAAGTTAATCTGATTCACTTAATTTAAGATTCAGATAAGAATTTGATCCGATCGAATCTGTTCATTGAAATATATTTATATCAGTAGAATTAACCGGAGAGATTACTTGAATAAAGAGAATATAACGAATGCTATTATGGTTGTTGCTAATTCTTAAATAAACTAATGAAAAGGGAAGATTTTCTTCTAATATTAAAAATGTATGTTTGCAAAAAAGCTGAAAAAATATTTTCAAATTTTCAAATCTTTGAATTATATTAATGGAAATAAGTGTTATACTAACCAAAAATCGTATTACATTAAAAAACTTTAATAAAGAAATTCATTTTTGTGTTTAACAATAGACATTAAAAAAATTTAATTTTTTCATTAATAATTTAGTTGTATATGTTTCTTGAAGTGTCTCAATGTAATAATAATCGTGATAAAAAAATTTATAATCATCCATAACTACTTTAAGAACAATTTTTGTGATTCTACATACTTCCTCCCTATTTTAATAATGTTAACAATTATCATAATAATAGTATGATATACTAATTAATATAATAGAGTAACACTATAGTCTAATATTAATTGATCAAACAAGAAAATCTGCATACTTTTGTTTTTATTTTTATTTTATTTATATTTAAAAAAGTAATATATGTTTTGAAATTCAATAAATTATATATTTAACATTTAAAATGTTATAAATTTCTAATTATTTAAAATCTATACTCTTGATATAATTTAAACTTATACATATGGTGTAAAGGTCTAAATTAAATTGCTTCTATATTTATGTAGAAACAGTAACATAGAATTTTCGTCCACATTTATGGTTAATATTTTTTGATATATTTTTTTATTTTTATTTCTAGAATAATTGTTTGCTTTATAAAAAGTAAATTAGAGAAGTTCAGTAATTCATCAATTTCACAAAATTCACATGTAAGTAGATAAAAACAATGCTTATTGCCTTCAAATACATTTACTAGTCGCAAACTAGTTTCGATTGCCATAGCAAACCGTCTAAGCAGAATGTGGTTGCTCAAAAAATAAATTTTCTCATATATATATATAGGAAAAGTGAATAAAGTTTATTGTTTAGTAGAAGTACAAGAGAATTTAACTGCTAATGAATTGAAAAATAAATTAATTAATAAATAAAAATAAAAATAAAATTTTGTGTGGTTCTGTTGGCCAATAAGCTTTATTCTTGAGTTCGCTTATCCTCTATATATTTGAGCAAATTTAGTTTCTTGGCAATCATATTTTGCACTGAAAATAGCTTTCACACTATCAAAACCAGTTAACAATCAGTCAGGTGTTTATTTAACTTTAAAATGCATTATCAGAGTGGCAAGTGACCAGGGAAAAACACAGTCATATAAGACGCAACTACTAGTATTTCTTATAAAAAATTCTTCATACAATATAAAGGGATTAAAGAAGATGAATTTATCTTTTTAAAAATACTGGTATTTAACACCTCATTGATATTTTTTCCTGACCACTCGCTATCCCGATTATATAACACATAAATATTCAAGCAAGAAGAAAAATATGCGGACCAGAATTCCAAAGAGAGATTTCTTGGCTGAAATCTCTAATACTCAACCATCTTATCTAGACGGAAGGAATAATGTATATGAATACTATTACTACTTATTGAAGCACACTAAACACACCTTTAAATAATAAAACTTTTGGACTGTATCTTCAAATATATTTTTAATAACACACTGTAACTAGCGAACACTCTGGTCGCGATTCTATTCACAAAACTATAAGT